>PVJA010022612.1:0-34029 GCA_004027025.1 Myocastor coypus | reverse complement strand
AGGCTGGTCTCGAACGCGCATCAATCCTCCTGCCTCAGCCTCCCGAGTGCTGGGATTACAGGCGTGCGCCACCACGCCCGGCTGTGTTTTGAAAGCTATGTGTGCAGTGAGACAAATTCACCTGTTTTTTTTTTTCTTTTGAACTGTGTCATCATTATGTTGTTTTAGTCATCCCAATTTTCAGATCTCCCATTGCCTCTTGTACTCATGACTCAGAGGACAATTTTGCTTTTCCATGGCCTAGTCACTTTTGGCTGGATAATAGTCACATGACTCTGAACTTGCAAATAAATCCATTCATAAGTCCATCATCCTTGTTGACAAGTTAAACAATGCCTTGCTCTGGGTGGACTGTCATTTGTATGGCAAAACAGAAGCATTGCTAACTGCATCCTTTCCATCTTCTTCCCAATGCTGTGCTTTCTCTGTGGCCATACTTACTGAAACATCCAGAAGAGCATAAACTGGAGCTTGGAGGCAAAGACAATGTTTGCCTCCCTCACCGCTCAGGTTTAAGCGGGGCTGTTAGGACAAGAAGGTGAAGGCTTCCTGGTCACAGTAGCAGGGCTTTGTCCAGCAGAAAGACAGGGCTTACACTTTTGTGAGTAGAAGGCCCTTCAGACTTGTGTCATCTTAGATGTCCCAATTAATAAGCAGGGACCACGCAGAGCCACAGGAGGGAGCTCGTGAGGCCATCAGGTATGAAGAACTGGAAAGCCCCAGCAGCCACTAGGGCTAGGATCAAGGCTGCCGTAGGAGATGGCATAGAAAGCGGTGCTCTCCAAAATCTTCCTTTTGTGATATATAAAGTTAATTGATGTTGCTACCAATCTGTATTTGAACAATTTTTATTAGTACATGTCAGCAGTGTATAATGATTATATTCATCATGGGAAGTTAGTGCTTATACACAGCATATCTTAATTCTCTTCCCATCCCCTTCCCCTCTCCTGTCTCCATCTCCTGCTCTCCTTGCCTTTTGCAAATGGCATCTTTTCCAATATATTTAGCATTGCATGCGCATACAGATTTCGTAGAACCATGGATGACTCAATGTCTCTGATTTAGGTTTCTCATCATACCTTCATTTACTTTGCTGTAGTCTCCAGCAGCTGCATTCCTTCTGCATTGAAACAGTGCATACTGTGAATCTTAATTAGATCTCAAACTGTCCAGGAGGCTCCTAGCGCCAAGTCACAGGGAACCTTTAGCTAAACACTCTGACTGACTTTTCATTTTTTAATTTTCAGAATTCTAGTGCAAAGAGAAGCAGATAAAAAGGAAAGTCTACTTACAGAGTCCATTATAGCTTTTAGAGGAATTTGTGTTTTACTTATTTTGTAGGCATGACATATCCTAGATCCTCTTCTTTTGTTGGCCAGGGTCACAATATGCAGCTCAGACTGGCCTTGGACTCACTTTGTAGTCCAGGCTGGCCTTAATATCTCAACAGGCCTGCTTCAGCCTCACAAGTATAGGAATTATAGGTATGTGCCACCATATTTGGCCACAGGATCCTCTATTTACAAACGTGCACTAAAATAATAAAAGATGCCACTGCCTTTTGACAAAACCACATTACTTATATGTGGATTTTTTTTAAGTGTGGGAAAATAACGTCATTCAAGAGTAGGAGCCTCTGTCTTGTTAAAGGCTTCAGGAGTATTTCGTGAATGACCACAGCCCTGTTTTTTTTCCTTCCTCCTCTGGTGATTGAAGACACACAATGAACTGTCTCTGTACTCACCCTGGCTCAGCAGGGTGGTGGCGATTAGGCCATTGTGCTCACTCTCACTAGGGAGGGCTGCCTGTCCGTGTCTAGCCCTCCCTGGCATTGCTAGTCTCTTTTCTCAGCTCCACTAGCCAATATGAGAAATGTAACCAGTGGGTTTGTGTCATATAAGCGGAGGCTCTCCTGAGGAGATATGATCAAGACTTCTACCAGGGTATCCACACTGCTGCAACCATCAGCTCTTTTGCTGGAAAAGTGGTAGTGTCTGCAAGTGTTGCTTTGACTCCTAGAATTATTTTAATGTTGGTTTCTCAGAGACCCAAGTATTCTTATTCTTTATACTCTCCATGTGCATAAAATAATCTGCACATGGGAGAGCAGAGTAGGGGAAGTAAAAAGAACTCACATCTGTTAGGAACCTGTACCAACTCCCCATGAGAAATATAATCATTGTGCACTGCAAACATGTACTGATTGAAATCAAATAATGTGGGACCAGGGATATAGCTCAGCAGCATGAGTGCCTGGCTGGCAAGCGCAAGGTCCCTAACTTCAATTCCCAAGACCACAAAATAATAATTAAAAATGTAAAGAAACAAAGTTAACAGGTTGATTTGCAGAGAGGATGTTCTTCACATGGGAGCTGACAGGAACAGATTAACTTACCACCTAGTAGGCAGAACACGTATTCCTTCTGAAGCATAGATACTCAGAACTGTGTTCTACGTGGTGTCCTTGTGTTCTTATCTAGCAGTGCCAGCTGAGTCCTTATCAGAAATGACAGTAGGCATAGCTCACGCATTCCACACCCTGTCTGTTGATACTATTCTGTAGTTTTATTTTGAAATCTTTAATTGTCTATAAAGACCTTGGAGGAGTGGTGCAATTTCCTTGTTTTAGTCATGAAAACTTTTTAATGCCAAATATTTTGAACTGATTGCCAAGATTGCTGAATCTGTTTTCTTGTTTCTGCTGTCTTACTCTGAACCTAATCGTTTACAAGATGTATGAGAATTGCACCATTCCTGTACTGAAATTACAGGCAGAAAGTGAGGAATAGCTGTGGTGCTCAGTGTTTCAAGGGCAAATATACAACTTAGTAATTAATGTGTAGCCCTAAAATGAGTAGGTGAACAATCGCTGATAACCGATTTTTGTACTTCCATGCTACACATTGCTCTTACATATTTTAAAGGGTAATTTAGTGTATTTTTTAGAAGAATATAAATACTACATGAAAAACATTATGACCCACAAGCCTAATTTTTTTTAGTATGTGGAGCTTTATAGAAAAAATTGGTAGCATAAAATAACAGTAATACTGGAAACACCAAGCTATTCTATTGTTACTATAGACATGTTTTTCTATATTTTTTATATCATTGGATTTTTGAGAAATGGACTTGTATATTCAAATCATGATTCAAAGCAATCAAAATAGATGGTGGACATTCAAGTTAAATGTTTATTACATTAAAGACACACTGGCATGAATCCCTTGCCTTTGAACTTACCCCATCCTTCTTACATTTTCTGAAAAAGTTCTGGAAGTCCTCTCTTGAGTCTTTCCAAAGTGTGCTCATGAATAGGGTGAGTGCTGCTTTGCTTGTTTCTTATACATAATGGACACCCTGGGCTGCATCTGAACTGCTCTGGGTCAGAGCCCGGGAACTGGCTTTCTTCAGTCATCTGCGCTAGTTTCCCTGGCTTCTTTCTTGCAGATCTGTTCAGAGTGAGCACTGGATCCTCTCTGCAGTGGTGTATCATGGAAGCCCTTGTACCAAATTATTTGTTGAACCCAAATCACAAGCAGCTTCTCCTCATGTTGGCAGTTGTTCCCTCTTTTTAATTGGAATCCTTGACATTTGAGCAACCAGACCATCAGGAAATATTCTTGAAAACCTTCAACAGGCATCTACTTCATCACATGCATGGAAACCTCTGGCTTTGCCCAAAGAGCCTCTCTCAGGCTCCTTGTAGATTTTCCGAATGTTGGTGCTATATAGAGCTACTAACAGTAATAGTGGGTGTGGTCCACATCAGTGTTCCATCACACTAGTGTTTGCTACAGGTGTGAGCCAGTCAGCCTTCCCAGTTTGGGATGATTGACCTCTGCTTAACTAGGCACTGCCTTACAAGGCATAGCAGGAAGTCTAAATGACAAACTCTTAATTTCCAGAAGCCACACAGATGTCTCCTAGACATTTCTAATTTAATTCATATGCTATTTGTTGATCTATTTAAAAATGTGATTAGGATCCACATGGAATTCACTTTAACATCATTATATACAGTGAGCCTCCAAATGCTATTCAGATTTCATTGTTAGCAAATGAACCCTGGCTCTAGTGAACTAGCCACTTAAAAGCAGCACCTTCCAGATTAGCACTCAAGTGTGTACCAACTTTGCCATTATTTCCTTCATGCTTGTTGTAATTGTTTGGGTGGCAAGGTAGCCAAATGTTGACTAAATTAGATTTCTTGAAGTAGCCTATAAAGCACATGGCAGTTAGCTAGGATTTCAGGGAGGTATTCATGTTTAAATCTTTTAAGATGTATTTCAAAGGTAATGTGAGCTAATTTGTATCTTTCACTACATTTGATAAATTTTTTTCCAGTTTATATTCACCAGGTGTACATATCCTGAATGTGGGAAAGAAAACACAAGGTATTGGCTGTTTAAGATAAATTTTCAGGTTATATCAGCCTTCTTAGAAATACCCTATTTGAAAGCCTATTATAGTTAAAAAGAATGTGAATAGGTCTCTTTAAGGGAATTTTTCAAATTGATTTTAATTTGGTTTTATTTTTATGGGTTTTTTTTTTCAGACAGGGTCTCACTATACTTTTCAGGCTGGCTTTGTGCTCAGTTTTGTAGCCCCCATGCTAGTCTCAAACTTACAGCAATCGACCTGTCTCAGCCTCCCAAGTGCTGGGACTATAGGCACATGCCACCACTGCAGAGTTCCAGGTGGGCAAAGCATGCAGGGCCAGGGATGGGATTCAGGTCCTCAGACTTGCCAGGTAGGTGCTTGTGCCTCTGAGCCATCTTCCCAGCCCCTGTTTTTGTTGTTTGAGATAGCTTCTCACAATTCACTAGCTAGGCAGGCTGGCCTAGAATTCTCATTGATCTTCCTGCCTCAACCTCCCTAATGCTGGTATTATGGGCATGCACCACCATGACCAGCATGTTTAGGCTAAATTTGAAAAGATAACGTGATCAGTTTAACATCTTCATTTTTAACATGGCCATGTAAAAACATTTTGCAGAAGTTTCAAAATGTCAAAATTTATTTTTTAAAGGCTAGAGATTTTTAAATTCCACTCTATACTTAGGGAAAAACAGAGCTCCTTCAATACCTGATTTCCAAAGCTTCAAAACCTAAGTGACTGTTTGCTTGGCATTGGGTTGTTAGTGGTTCTGTCTCATAAAAGTCAGTCAGTCATGACAGATAGGTGGGTGGTAGGGAAAGAGTGAGAAAGAGTGAATTTGGCAGAGCAGTGTTGTTTGGTGGGGCGTGTATGTCCTGCCTCAGGAAAGTTTGCAATAGAATAGTTTGTTCTGCAAAGGAACAGGAAGGACTGCTAGGTCAGGTGACTGTAGTAGCATTCACTGTTTGTTTGAAATCAAAACCAAAACAAGGGCTTTTGGGGGAGCTTAAACCCCCAAGCATATCTGAGCCTGGAAAGATGCTTTTGTTTAAAGGGGCTGCTGCAAAGCTGGGTGTAGTGCAGCACTTCTGTAATCCCAGCTACTCAGGAGGCTGAGGCCAGAGAATTAAATGCTCAAGTCTAGCTGGGCAACTTAACCAGACTTGTGTCAATAAAAAAGGGCTAGTGGTATAACTCAGCAGGAAGGCCCTGGGTTTGATCTGAAGTATCAAAAATTAAGTGATAGGGGCTGGAGATGTAGCTCAGTAACAGAGCATGTACCTAGCATGTATGAGACCCCTAATTCCATCCCAAGTACCATAAAACAACAGCAAGAAGGCTTTTGCCAAGTCCCAAATCTAAGGCAAGACCCAATAGAGGTTGCCAGAGTTAATATATAAGGTCTTGATGAGGTAAGGACTAGTAAATAAAGTAATAATTACAAAAATTTAGTTCATGTTCTGTATATTGTTTTTGCATAAATATACTGACTGCTAAATATTCATGTGATTATAGTCATAGACTTTACTTGCAATAGGAAAACACGTAAAGCGTAAACGTCCTTTGTTTGAATTAGTCATGCCTAAAAGATTGCCTCCTTTTCACACCTCATCTTAAACCAGGGGCCAGGATTTGCAGAAAGTGTTGCATGAAGACTGGGCATGGTTCTAGAAACAACTGGCCTCTTAGGAGCTGCTTTGCAAATTGTACAATAGCCATGAGTATCCTAGGGCCATACTCTTCATCAGATGTTCATGCTGTGGTTCTTCTTTCCTAGTTTGAGAGCCCATCTGGACTTTCACCATCAGAGATGCCCATAAAGGTAAGATTACCTTTTGTCTTATGAGTTCAAACAAATTTAGTCTGTAAATTCTTGGCGTTCCCATTCCATGATGAAGGGCAAAAAAAGTATGGGTTGAATATCACAAATCAAAGTATCTGAAAGGATTCAAAACCCAAAGTTTTTAAAGCTCTGACATCACTTTTAAATGGTTTCAGATTTCGGAGCATTTCACAGTTTAGATTTTCATATCAGAAATGGACAACCAGTGAAAGTGTATGCAAACATTCTAAAATTTACAAGATGACTAAAATTTGAAATTGTAGTGGATTAATTCATGGTCAGCTTATAACACCCAACTGAATTGGATCAGCGTGGTTCTGGGTGTGGAAGACCTGCCTGAAGATGACCAACATCATAAAATAACTGGAGGTGAAGATGAGGTGCTGTTGATTCACCTGGAGAGGCTTGTCATGCTAGTTTTCCTGCTAACAATTAGGCTGTTAGCAGAAGAACTCTGGTTGCTGCTGTCACTGAGGATTGCTTTGGTTCTTTCCAAGGGAGCTCTGGTCCTTACCTTGAGTATCGCTTCCTGGCAGATCCCTCAGCCTGCTACCACAGATCCTTCATCCCACTAGCACAGACTTTCTAGCTTCCACCACTGACGTTTGGGCCTTCTCAGTGCAGGTCTTTGATACAGACTTGTATGAGACATTGTGTGGGCTCTAGGCCTCCAATGAAACTCATGGAAAACATTGCTGCAGGATCTAGGTCCTCAGTTGGACTCATGCAGGACATTGTCATGGCATCCAGGCCCTGTGCTGGATTCTTTGTGTCTCTAGTGTGTGGAAAAATCTCCTGCACTCTTCCGCATTTGACTTTTTGAGTGAATTTATAAAAGAATCCTGTAAATTATTTGTCCTATATTAAATCTGTTCCCTTGCAGACCCTCACTGTAATGAAATGTTTCTGGTCCCAAGTATTTAGGATAAGGTATATTCAACCTGCACATCAGGAAACTAAAAAAGCATTATCATGTATATTACTACTAGACATCTCTTATCCCAGACACTGGAGTGTAGACTGGGCCAATGCGTCAGATTATGGAGTAGAAGAAAAGAAACCAAAGGCTATCACAATCTTTTAGATTTGACAGTCTATTCTCTATTTGAAACTAGTAAAAATAGCCAAGACAATAAACCTGAGTTTTAGTCTGGGGAGATAACTCAGTATAATAAGTGCTTGCCTGGTGAGCACAAAGTCCTGAGTTCAATTCCCCCGGTACTGGAAAAAAAAACCTGGTTTCTTCTATTTGCCCCTAGTCTTATCTCAAAACCATCATTAGGAGCATCTATTCTCATTATAAGAAGCTATAGCCTTGAACAAATTGTCCTTTGTGCAACTGATGTACGACAGAGAGCAATTGTGCATATACTCAGTCACAATATCCTGGGTACAGAGCTGTCTAGCATTCTCAGTAGAATAGGGATTTAACAGATTCTCAGTAAATACCTGTTGGTTAGTTGATGAGACTTTGGAACATCTCTTGAGTGAGAATTGTTTGGTGGTTCACCTATGGTTCCCTTCATTTTGTAGGTGTCAACATCAAAAGCTGGCATGTCTTGGTATTCTCATCCAGCATATGCAAGATACTGGCACCATTATCATCAGGCAATGGCTTGGATGCAAAACCACCAGGTCGCCTACAGGAAGGCCATGGAAGCATACTTCAGTTTCTCATGGTGCTTCTCAAATGCACATGTATCCCAAAGGTCTTGCAACAACAGTGCTGAATATCCTTGGTCCCACTCTGACCATCACATGGCCTGGCAGGACTGTGACTACAGCTGTTCACATGATGGAAAGTCGAGGTACCCTGTATGTGAAAGTAGTAGTATCTGGCTCCCCACAGGAGAAGAAGAAGCTGTGCTGGAAGAGGAGGAGGTTAAGACAGAATCTGATGATGAGATAGAATATGACCTGAGCAATATGGAAATCACTGACGAGCTCCGCCAGTACTTTGCAGAAACAGAGAGGCACAGAGAAGAGCGCCGTAAGTTCCAGCATTTCCTCATGCTGGCTTTCCTTACAGTGACTTTTACATCTTTTTTTTTTTCTCTTACCTAATATATCAGGTTATTTTAGCCCTTCGTTTGAGTGTGGGTATGTTTCAAATCAAGGCCTATGCCTGGGAAAGCTAAGGTAATAGTGCACTTGGATTAGTTTCCAGAGCTGTTTATTTTAGTTCTAGAACAAAGTTTATCCTAATAATACCTGTGCCATTTATTAACTGTTAGCCACTCTGCCAGATGGAGCATATACTTGTACACATATTCCCCAGCTCACACAGTAGTCCCTCAAGACATTAAAGCAGTTGTACAAATGAGGAACATGAACCTTAAGAAGGATGATTACTCAACTAGGCAATTTGCAGTTAGGAGTCAGGGCATGTCTGCCTGACTCCCACTTCCCGTGCTGTTTCCTCTATACCAGAGTTTATCCCTGAGAAAGCTTTGTTCCTAAAATACCATACTTGTGCTACTTCTCTGGATGTACCCCAGAGACATTCGTGATACTTACTATACAGCATTTTAAATTGTTCCCTGCAACAGCGTGAACCTAAACAGAGTAACAAAATGTGCAGCACTTCTACTGTCTTCAGTCAGTCACAAAGCCACAGTGTGATTTTAAGTTTCTTAGTGGAGTGGTCCCTCACTTATCCCAGAGGTTGCTTTCCAGATACCCCCCAGTAACGGAAAATCAGCAAAGACAAAAAAGAAGAAAATGTAATGAAGACAGGGTTGTTGTTGTTGTTTTTTGTTGTTTTGTTTTGTTTTGTCTTGTCTTTTTGAGACAAGGTCTCGCTATGCAGTTCAAGCTGGCCTTGAGCTCACTTTTGTAGCCCAGGCTGGTCTTGAATTCACACTGATCCTCCTGCCTCAGCCTCCCAACTGCTGGGATTACAGGCATGCGACACCATGCCTTTATGATGGGTTCTTATTCTAAAGTGTGAAATGACATGATTTTTCCACCAGAAATTTGTACTTCTACAATGGAAGTTATCTTTAAGGATGAGAGCAAACCTCAGGCATCCTCAAGATCATTTTCAATTATCTGCTGACTTAAAGTGACCCTTAAAATAGTTACTCAGTGTAAAAAACACAAATGTAAGCAAATAGAAAATGAATTACTCTTACAACCAAATTTAAAAATGTAAACACTTATGGACATGAGTAATAACCATTCCTGCTCTTCCATATTGCCTTTTTCATGTAGAATTCTCAGCAAGTAAACAAAGTCATGAAAATTATGATAAGTAAAGGCACTTATCACTATTTTGAATGAAGGAATGTATTTCAGTATTAATTATAAACTTTCAGTTAGCAATCAAGTTGATGAATTTCATGTCTTCTTCAGTGTTACTTCCAAATCTCCTTACTTTATTCCAAAACTCCAAATTTCCTATTTACATCATAGTTCTGTATTGATTTATGTGTCCTCGGAAAGATGACCTGGTGACATTCTATCCCCCAGTACCTAAGCAGGTGATCTTACCTAGAAACAGTAGCTTTGTAGAGTTACCAAATGTAAAATGACGGAGGTCCTAATGTCATGTGACTTGCACTTTATAAAAAGAGGAATATGTGAACTTAGAGACAGACATGCATAGAGGGGGGAAATGGTATGAAAATTGACATTTCCCTATCACAAGCCAAGGGCTGTCCAGAGGCCAGGAGAGTCAACTGGAGTGTAGCTCAGAGGTAGAGCACTTGCCTAGCATTCACAATGTCCTGGGTTCAATCTCCAGTGCTACAGACAATAAACAAATAGAAGCTGGTAGAGAGATCTGCAATAGATCCTTCCGAAAAACACATTCAGGGAAAGTATGGCCTTGCTCACACCTTGACTTCTGATTTCCGAGCCCCAGAACTCAGAAATGGTTAAGTTTCTGTTCTTCAGAGCCACAGTTTATTGGCAGCCCTAAGAAGCTAATGCAGTCTTTCTATGAGAATTTTCTTACTCCCCAGTGCAATCTGTGATGGGGCTTAAAGTAAACCACACACAGTGTTGGCCCTCTTGGTAAAGAGAACGTGGTACATGTTTGTTTAATTATAATGTAGTAGCACGCCATCAAAAACAGATTTTATGAAACTCTTGCCAACTCTATCATTAACATAGCACCACATTCGACATGGATGTTCTTATGAACAAGATACTGAGGCCACTATGGTAGAATGGTTCAGATACCAGGGCCCTAGCCTAGCTCCCACACCTACTAGCTGGAGGGGCTGATTGTTCTGTGACCCTTCCCCCCACCCCCATCTTCAGTGTTCTGTGCCTCTGCCTTCTCACCTGTGCAGTAGAGATCCTAGATAATGGGGTGATAAGTCTGAAGAAAAAAATGGGGTCATACAAGACTAGAATGGGGTCATAGAATGGTGTGTGGTATGAAGGTGTGGCCAGTGAGTGTTAGTTATTAGGGTTCAATGCTACTAACTCATCCTTTATCCTGGTGTCCTGACCATACATGGGTTTTGCCCTCATCAGTTTGTCTTGAGTAGTGTTGGACTGAAATTCTACCTGCAGTATGTTTAATAACATGGTTCATGGCTTCAGAAAGTTCATGTTTCTATTGGTAAGTCCTTTCAAACTTCTAAACTAATTTTGAACAATAAAAATAAGGAAGAGCTAAATTAGGGTATCTGTCAAATTTGGTGATTAACATAATTTTTCTTGATTCAAGGATATTCTTGCTTCCTAAAATGTATTGTAGCAAATGCACAGCAAGTGACACTCCCATGTCACTAATAGCACTAAACACAACTGGCTTCTAGTTGTTTATACCTTTAAAATATGTAGTTGGCTGGAAATATAGCTCAGCAGTAGAATGCTTGCTTAGCATGTACATGACGCTCAGTTGAGTCCCCAGCAGCAGAAAAAATTGTACTCAATTGAGAACTACTTGTCCTAGAATCTCTCCAGTTGTTTCGCATCCTACGGCCTTCGCTGAAAGCATTGTCAGGTGCCTGATTGGTGAGAATTATGTGGTGAGAATGAGAACTTGATATGAAGCAGAATCTGATCTGTAGACTTGGTGTGTATTAGAAGAAGCTTCCAGGGACTGATCCTGTTCCAGTAAGAAAGTAATGGACAGCAGCTCACTAACATTGTTTCTGTCACAACCTTTCTGGGGGATACAGGATAAATGTGTTCCCTTGAACAGGAGCGAAGCATGGAATTCATGTGGAAGTAATTTGAATCCCCATGGTGCTTTCCAATCCACTGCCCTCACTACAAATTTTCATGGAGATTTAGTTAACATGTACAGTTGGGAGAAGCTTTAAGAAAGAGATAAGGTCCCTGGGTGGTGTGAATAATTGGGTCAGATTTTCTTGTTTTGTACTGTTTTCTGAACCACTAGAAACTACTTGTTCAAACAGGGCAAATTTAAGTTGAAACCTGAATCCTTTAGAAAACACAGGATTTCATAAAATAATACCAACAAGAGAAGACATAGATAAATTTTTTAAATTTACCTTTTCAGCATTACTTCCCCAAAAACATATGTGCTATACAATTTATTGTGATCTGAGTCTTTTTTAATACATTTTAGGATCCTAGCAGTGTGTTTTTGTTTCCAATTCCTCCCCTTCCAGATAATCTCTAATTAACATCTTTCAAGAGCAAAACCACAAAAGAATGGAGAGCTCCTTTTGTGCAGTGGGAGCATGCATGCTTTTGATTATGTTGTATGTCATCATTTCCTAGCACAGTATTTCCACTCCTTAAAACACTATTGGTAACATTGCTTATGAGAAAGTAGAGAGTTGAGGACTTTTACAGGTCAGCTGTGTTTTCAATTATTTTCTTAGCAAGAAAGTACTTACCCTTAGGTTAAGAAAAGCATTTTTTAGGCATAAGTGGCCTTCACTGGAGGCCATGAGACTATATTCCTAATATTTAAGAGGGAACCTGAGAGAAAGTTGCCATCCCTCATAGGGAATAAGCCCTGGCCCTGTTGTCTTGGGGCTGTGCTACTCAGATGGTTAGCACTTGTGTTTTGAGGATAGACACCAGCTCCAAACAGGGATGTATTCTCAAGGAATATGATAGGCTTTAGCCCACTTGGGAAGAGGAAACAAAATCAGATTTAAAATGATGCCTAAGAGAGTGTCTGTGATATACTCCCTGACTGCTGATGGAAATGAGGGCCAGGCAGATAGCTCTGTGGCACAAGTGCCTGCCTGGCAAGTGCAAGGTCATGAGTTCGAACCCCAGTTCCCCCACCCCTCTGCCAAAAAAAAAAAAAAGGAAATGAGGGTAGAGCTCATATCCTAGGCAGGGAAAGGAAGACCTGTATGGTGTAAGTGTGGAGCAAAGGAACTGCTCTCAGCTTTCAGGAGTGGCTTCTGTTTGGAAGGAATAAAAGGAAGTAAGTCGGCTCCTCACTTAGACACTAGCATACTGTTCTTTAGAGGACCCAGATGTCGTGTTTATACATGCAGTGAGGGCCATCTGCTCCATTGCATTCTGTGTACCTGAGCCAGAGTGTACACTCCGTCATCGTAGTGAGCCTTCACTCTGCCAGAGACTGACCTGTTTCTGCTTCGACTGCCCTCTATGGAAAGCCTAGATCGTTTAGAGAACCCAATGGCCTGATGTTCTGGGAGCTGCTTCAGTTTGGACAGTGCAGCTACAGTGTGAAATCACACTGATGGAGCACAACTCACCCTTGTGTTTGTTTCATCTAATCCTGCCGTTCAGAAGTGCGCAAAGCCTATCAGTGAAATGACAGATGTGGAAGGTTACAGAAAAGGAGAAAGAAAAATATAAATGCAATTCTACTGGAAAAGTAAGAAGAGATTGTCCACTAACTTTGGGATTGCATTTGTCATGGAATAAGGAAGCGAGGATACGGAGCCTATGAGAAATGGTGCCAGTTCTGCTGACAAGCTTGTGTGTTCTGAGAATGAGACATTCTTGAACTCATCACATTTGTATTTTCCCTCACTGGTACTGCCATCCTTCATTTTAGCAACACATTAGAAAATCTCATCAGAGCAATGTGTTAATTGGGCACAGTGTCGCATACCTATAATGAAGCTGCTTGAGAGGCTAAGGCAATAGGAGTGTAGGTTCAAGGCCAAGGGGTGAACTTAGCAAGACCCTAAGTCAAGATAACAATTAATAGGACTGGGGATCAACTCCCAGGTACCCCACACATGCTTGGGTGTGGTTCCTGGAAAAATGAGGGGGAATAACTCTTTAACATTCACAATGTTAGTGCTTTGTCCTTCAAAATAGCCTGCTTTGGGGCTGAGCACTGCAGCTATTGAATATTAAATAAATAATTTCCTTCTGTGTAGTATTCTCTAAACTTCAAGTAGTTTCCTGTACTTTTCCCATTATGGACTAGAAAGGAAATTGGTAACATCACATAGATGCATCGATTGAGGCAAATATGTCAATGCTAAATATCCTACACCTAGATGAAGTCAAGTAAAGCTTTTCCTTAATATCTTACTGTTTTTCTTGTTTTACCCTATCTACGTATTAATCATCTTACTCATTTCCTGGGGCTGCTCTAACGAGTTGCCATAAGCCTGGTGGCTTAAAGCAATACAGATCTAAGTCAGAAATCAGGATGTCAGCAGGGACACGTGCCTTGATTAGGCTCCAGGGCCTGGCTTCTCCCGGCTTCAGGTGTCCCTTGTGTTCCTTGGCCTGTGCAGCATCACTCCCTTCTCTGCCCCATCTTTACATGGCTTCCCCACGATGTCTCTGTGTCTTCCTCTATGTCATGTAAGCAAGCGCACTTGGTATATTTAATGGGTACAGCTGCGAAAAACACACCTGTGATTAGATCAAGAAGGCCTCCTTCCTGGCACAGCAGCAACGTGTATTCAATATTATCTTTATTGTTAATCTTAGCTGGAAAGACCAAGTTTCCACGTAAGTTCACATCCTGGAGTTCTGGATGGGCATACACTTAGGAGGACACGATTCAACCCACAGCAAGCCCACGTTAAAGCTGGAATGCAATCCAAAACTCTTTCTGATTTGTAGTTAAACAAATTCTCTTGGCCAGATGCCCTGCAAGAAAAAAATTGATAACTCCTACAGCTGTTTCCAGTAAACCTGGCCCGCCTGTGCATGACAAGGCACCTATACTTCCCAGCTTCGCCTGGAAGGGTCTCTGTCCAGTTGGCTCAGCCCTTGCCTTAATCAGTGATTAAGTCTGCCATTGATTGAGAATCCTTTCTGTCTCTGCCAGGGAGGAAGGAAGCAATTAATAGAAATCAGAATAAATGGAGGCCTTCAAACAAGGATGTTCCTTCCACTCAAGGTTTACTGAGTCCTCCAAGTCAGTGTGTACTAAAGTGCTTTCAAGGGCTGGCGAAATAACTCAGAGGATTAAAGTGCCTGCAAGCAGGTGCAGGGGCTGGGGGTTCAAGCCCCAGGCCTGCGGTGCCAGCCCCACCCCCAGGCCACACTGAGACCTCAATTTAGACTGGGCATGGTGGCCCTCTTGGGAGGCTATAAGCAGGCAGATCACTACGAATCTAGTCCAGTAGTGAGATCCTGAACATGCTTCCCTAAAATCCAAAAAAAAAAATAATAATAATAAAGTGCTTTCAGATGGTGTAACCACCAGCACACAGCTAGTCTAAGAGTATCTATAAATTTTCCTTTTTTCCATCTTTTTGAGACAAGTTATCACTATGCAGTTCAGGCGGGCCTTGAATTCACTCTGTAGTCCAGGCTGGCTCAAACTCCTAGTGATTCTCCTGCCTAAGCTTCTCCTGTGCTGTATTACAGGCATGCATCATTATGCCTGGCAAATCTGAGCGTATTTCATTTTAAGTTCACTGATTTTCTAAGGTCTAAGGTAACCCCGGAACTTAAAGTAGAAATGTAGTGACTTTAAGTGTAAGGGAAAAGGGTTTAACGCCCAACACATAGGCTCCTCTCTGCTCCCTTCCCTCTCCCACAGCCCTGTGCCATGGGGGCTCTGAGGAACCCAGGTGCAGGGTGCCTTGCCGAGGGCTGTCTGAGATTAGAACATCTGTTTCTCTCATGGGGTTGTCATCGTTTTTCTTTCACAGTGTCTAAAAGAAGCGTTATTTACAAGAGATAATGTGTGACATTTTAGCATTCATTGGGCAGTCATTTCCTGAGACTTGATTTATGTCAGGCATAGTGGTCTCTAGGTGGGGGATGCAGCCGTGAGTGAAGGAGACAGTGCTCTTCGGCCCTAGATGGCCCTCAGAGCTTGGCGTAGGTGCTAGTAGATCTATCAGAGTCTGTGATATGGTAGGCTTCTCATTTGCTGAGTCAGTGTTTTAGAGCAACTCTTGAGAGCCTGCACAGGGAGAAGACAAGGATTGGACCTTAAAGTCTCATGCGGAAGCATGACTGAGAAGGACATTCAGGCAGAGTCAAGGGAAGAGGGCTGTCATCATTCCTTTGATTCTTACCCTGTATCTTGCACCGTATGTTTTTGCTTTCGGCAAGGGGTTGATGATCCCGGAAATTGAACTCAGGGCTGCATTTTATTGTGAGACAGGTTCACACTAAGTTACTGCCCAGATTAGGCTCAAACTTTGGACCCTCTTACCTTAGCCTCTCAGAGTGCTGGGATGACCAGCCTGTAGCACCATGCCCAGCTTACACTGTATGACTTTTATTAAGAACTAAGATCCTCTGATGGTGACCAGTGAGCAAGCACTGAACTTAAACTTGCAACATGGCAAGGGCTGCCGTGCCTGCTGCGTGTGCTTGTATGGTGTCCGCACGTTTCGTGGGTGGATGTCAACATAAAGAGAAAACATCCCTCCACATGTAATCCTTTGCCTACTAAATAGCTGTTAAGTAGTTTTTTTGTTTTGTTTTGTTTTGTTTTGCCAGACAAGTAACAAAGAGCATAATTTCAAACTTCTTAAATGTTAAAGAGCGCTGGGGCGATACCTCAGTGGTCTGAGTGCCTGCCTGGCGTGCACAAAGACCCAGGTTCAATCCACAGTACTGCATGTCATGCCAGCCTCAGGCACCAAAGCCGGCCATGGTGGTTCATACCTGTAATCCCAGCACTGGGGAGGCTGAGACAGGAAGATCACTATGAGTCTAAGCTGTGGAGGGAGGCCCTGTACCAAATAAATAAATAATATTTTTAATGTTAAGGAAAAGGGATAAATTCACACACCCTGATAGCAGGAAACAGCACTGTTAAGAAAGCTAAGATCTTGGTGTTTATTAAAACTTGTTAACTAAAAAAAGACAGCATACAGTTGTGAAAATTGGACATTTGAAATTAGAATTATCGATAATGTACAAGCCACTGTGAGCAAAGATAGATAATAAACTTAAGGTAGAACATTTTAATTTCCTTAAAAATAAGGGAATCTATATAATAGTGCGTTTAAAATTAAATAATTTGACGTTTGAAACTAATAAAATAAAATTTCCATCATAAGAAAAAAAAAAACTTCTAAACTCAAGGATCAGATTTACATAAGAAATGAACATCTAGTGTGTCACGGAATCTGTATGTGAATCAATTGTAGTCTTGGGACGGAGTTGAATGCGAGATCCTCTGTGACGTTCCACCTTTAGTGGAAAGTCCAGGGCCTGGCTGGCAGCCTCATACCATATCTAGAAAGGGCTTTCCTGAAGTGCTGCTCCTAGACCTTTTGGGAGGCCTGAGTGCAAAGGGCCTGCCCTTATGCTTAAAAACCACACACACCTTACCAATCAGTGTCTGCATGTCGGCATCCTAGGCCACCTTTCCTCTTCCTCCCAAGGCCTAGCAGAAGACGGTTACCATCAAAGGGCCTTGGTGCCAGCCATCTTCCACCAGCTTTTCCTCAGGAACACAAAGGAATCTTACAGAAATAAGCAGATGTTGCAACTATTGAGTGCTTTTCTCTGACCCAGTGCTTAATAATTCTTTTCTCTCTTTGATCAGTAACTGGGCGTCATAAAAATGTCTGGAAATGGTCATTCTCTCTGGCCAGTTAGGATGCAGTTCATCTGTTCTCAAATGTTGCAATAGACTTCAGCTTGGAGCAGTGAAGGTCTCACTCTATAGTTCAGTCCTTGAAATAGCCCCAGATTTGCTGTGATCCTTCGGCCTCAGCCTTTTAAGTACTTGGATTACAGGCACAGTACCACCACCCACACAACGTAGAATTTAAACAGCTAGGAGAGCCAAACAGATTACATACTGATGTTTCAAACCTCCAGAAAAACAGAAATTGAGAAGCAAATGCTTATTGGCCTCCGGTGCCTTTGCTTATGAACATGTTCACAATGGGGCCATGGTTGCTATGTCTTGCTGCCCAGTGGCTCTAAACCACCACTGGTACATATAGGACTATCACATCAGGAAACTTAGGACAGCTCCCTCTGGGATATAAGGTGCCTGGTGAGACAGTTGTACATGTACCACTGGCGGTTCAAGCCTGCACGAACATATGAAGCCAATATTTTGACTCTGTTCTGCATTTCACAGTAAATCAGCCATATCTGTTTCCACAGGTAAGATAAGAGTTTGGGGACATTTGTTTTGACAGTCGTTTGGTTTAGTACATATTCCTTCCATATGCAAAATTAAATTGCACATGGTCCAGAAGGGCAGTGGCCACCCACAGTTGCCCTTATCTATTTTTAATAATGTGTCTGACTTTATAAAACTCCTTCCTCCTGTCTCCAAGGTGATATTTATAAAGAACAATTTATGAGAGTGACTACACGCAGCCATATAAATATCTTTCCCTTCACTCTTGATTAGTGCACTGTGTTCCCTGCCAGGTACTAGTGGAGAGGGAACCAGCAAGGAAAGAATGATTTATGTCATTGTTTCATTCCCCTACAGCCATCTTTACTCCTTATCTAGTGGCATTTCTCTTGGTAGCAATAGTAGCTACAGATAATGTACCCTCTGCTATCAATTTCTCTCTTGACAGTCACAGAATCTGTGAGTTGACTAAATTTTAACTTATGCAGCATTGTTTTCTTGACACTTTTATGTTGTGATTTACATGAGAATAACAACTATGATACTGAAACTTGCTACAGTTAAAAAAATACAGAGGGAAGATAAATTCAATAAATATTTCTTAGTCCCGAGCGTGGTGATACATGCTTAAAATCCCAGCACTAGGGAGGCAGAAAACAGGAGAATCACTATGAGTCTGAGCTGCTGCATAATGAGACCCTACACTAAATCAATCAGTCATTCAGTCAACCAGTCTTCCTTCACAAGAGTCTTATTTTTCCCTCTAGTTCTGGAGATTAAATCCAGGATGTCTTGCATGCTAGTCAGGTGCTCTAGTCCTGAGCTATATCTCCAGCCAAGAGTTTATTGAAATTAATAGAACATGCAGAGGCCAGCCAGATAGCTCAGCAGATTAAAGCACCTGCTTAGGCAGACACAAAGATCATGGTTCAATCCCTGGCATGCCATGCTGGCCCTGCCACTGGGCATGCTGAGATGGCGATTGAGACTAGGCGTGGTAGTGTGTGCCTATAATCCCAGGGTTTGGGAGGTTGAAAACAGGAATATTAATACAAGTCTTCTCTGTGTAGGGAGCCCCTGTAGCCCTTGTACTAAGTACAAAAAAGCCCCACCCCCATCTTGTACCACCAGTGGTACATGCATGACAGGTCAAGTGACATGAGACAGTTGTATCAGATGTTACAGACCACCCAGAAGTGAAACATACAAATTATGGCCCCATTGTGCACGTGTTACAAGTATCTAACCAGATCCCTCTACTGGCCCACTTGTGTACAGTGGAAAGCCAAGGGACTTTACGGGCCCCGGGCAGGGAGGTGGTGGCACATACCTCCTGGGTGTGTGCACCAGCTCACGTTCTTGTGTGTTTCCAGGGCGGCAGCAGCAGCTGGAGGCAGAGCGCCTGAATGAGTATGTGAATGCCGACCATGGGCTGTACTACAACTGCCGCACCATAGAGCCCCCAAGCGAGAGGCCAGGTGAGCGGCGCCAGGCTGAGATGAAGCGCTTATATGGAGACAGTGCTGCCAAGATCCTGGCCATGGAGACTGCAATGCAGCTGAGCTTTGATAAGCACTGTGACAGAAAGCAGCCCAGGTACTGGCCTGTCATTCCGCTGAAGTTCTGAGTTTTGGGACAGGGCTCTCAGGCGAATGCTTCCTGAACAGTCCCTAGCCTCATCCCTTTCTCTTTCGAAATAAACTTTTCATGTCTCCTGTGCATTTCTCAGGGAAAGAGACTTCTCTACTGATACCTAAGCATGTTCACCAGGGACCCAGTGGGCCTCTGGGAGCTGTGTATTCTGTTAGCTCTCCTGTCACTGGAATAAAATACCTCACACCTGCAACTGCTTTGCTTCATGGTTTGGGAGTACTCAGTCTAAGGCAGAAACAGCATAGTGGAAGAAAACCACTCAGCCTATGGCAGCCAGGAGGCAGAGAGAAAAGGAAAGGGGAGCAGGGACCCCTGCAGGTCATGCCTGCCATGACCCATCCCACCAACCAGTCCCCACCCCGAATTAGGGAACTCAGAAATGACTGAGGCCATTGATCAGTACCAGGTCACCATGATCCAGTCACCTTTCAGAAGCTCACCTCACCGCTGAATACATGAAACTGGGGGTGGGGCATTTTAGATGCGATCTGTCATAGGTCAGCCACTTGTTGCTAATGTGACAAACATACTCTTGACAGAATCAGATGTTGTCTTTATATTTTCTTTAACCCACCAGAACTTCACAAATACTTTAAGCCACATGTTTTTTCTGACTGTAACTCCTTCAACTCCCACCAAAACTGAGACAAGCGTGCAGTGAGACAAGGACTGGTTTTTAATGCCTAATATAGAGCTTGGCCTACATGCATGATACAGGACCTCAAAATAAGTACTTCTGGCTTTGCAGGTATATTAGTTACTTTTTATTCGTTGCTGGGACAAATACCCGACACTCAAAGTGAAGGAAAGAAAGGTTTATTTAGCTCACAGTTTGTGGAGGTTTCAGTCCATATTCGGCTGGCCCAAGGCTGAGTGGAACAGAGCAGAGAGCATCCAGTTCATGGTGGTGGAACAGCAACAAACTGGCGGCAGAGGTAGCCAACCAAACAGGGCAGCAGAGAACAGCTCCAGTCTGTCTCTCTGTCTCTATATTACATTCAGGCTCTCCGCCTTAGCCCCCGCCTTAGGCTACACCCATAATCCCAGAAGTACTTCGACCCATAATCCCATCAGTGCTAAAACCCATAATCCCAGGGATCATGGATCAAGTCTCCAACTCTAGAAGTCCCCGCCCAATGACTACATGAGACTTTGGGGGGACAACTAGACATAAACCATAACAGCAGGCCACAGGGTCTGTGCTGCAAATACGATCATGGTGTGAAAGCAGTCATAGACAGTAAAAAAAAACAAATTGTGTTCCAATAAAACTTTATTCGGAAAAACAAACATAGTGGGGCCCAGCCTGGGCAACTTTGCAAAATAAAACTGAAACAGGCTGCGGGGTGTAGCTCAGTGGTAGAGCACCTCTGGGTCCAACGCGCAATGCCAAGAGAGAAAAAAAGGCATAATCTACAGGTACTGCTGCTCTAATGGAATGAAAATTGCCTGTCTGACATTATCATTATCTTGTTTTCTGCAGAGCATTAATGTCATACAGAATTGAAAGCAAAGAATAATTCCCCAACCCAATCACTTCTTTAGTCTCTGTTACAGAAAAGGCAAGATGGAGCTGGTACTCTGTATAGGAAATACTGTGTTGATAAAGGCATCCATTTCTGAGAATGAAAATCTAAAAATGGATGAAATAGTCCATTTATAAAAAGCAGCTGCTTCTTAAATAACTCATTACAGTGCATTGCCAGGGTGAGCTGTGTTGACCCGAGAAGATTAGCACATCCATCAAAGGTTGGGCAAAAAATTTCGTCTTGACACGTTTCTCCCTCAAAACACTTAGCTTCTCATTCAGCTCCTGCCCTGAGACAAATGCATTACTTTCATCAGCCCCGGGTGCTTAGTTTTCCAAGCTCTCATTTTATTACTGGAGTTCCAATTTGTGCTTAGGTTGTTGCAGGCAAAATCAGAATTCACTTGTCCCTGAGGTGACACATGACTAGAATTTCAAATCTTAGTATTCCTCCTTTTTAGTGGATACTCATAGGTCTATATAGAAAATAAAGTAACTCTAACACATGGCAAAACAAAGTAGCCCTTGCCGCTTGGGCTTAGTTCTTTGGGAGTGAATATTTCTGTTTCCTACAGCCTCAAAGGCTTTTCCCTAAAGGAAGCACCAGGTGGTCCTGCACATTGTTGGCTTTGTCACCTGCAGAAGCATTACTTTCACCTCTCGATTGTCTTCCCTTCCTCAAAGTAAGTGTTGACACAAATCCCCCACAGTGAGGTCATGATGAGGACCACCCTAAGTAGTGCCTGTAAAACAGCGCTGACTACATTGTCCGTAGTCAATAGCAATATTTGTTCCCTGCCTTAAAAAGCATCAGGGAAGTCTAGGGTTTAACACTCAAGTAGGGAGAACTTACTCCCTGTCAACTCTTTAATTGCTGTGTCACCTTCTGGGTGACGTACCCTCTTTCCTCATTTTTCCCAGGTATCCCCTGGGACACCAGCAACTTACTTGTCCAGCAGTACTTGAGTCCTCTTCATCCAGTTGGCTATACCATCTTGTTTTGCTTCATGGATTGCCCTGTAGGCTCCAGAGTCAGGCTAGCCCGTGATAGCAGTTGCCTCCCTACAGTGGTGCAAGCAGCTGCAAGCAGCCAACTTTGGCTCACTGATGTTTGGGCCAGAGCATTCTCTATTAGTGGGCACAGGACCTGCCTATATTTTGCAGAGTGGTTAGCATCACTGGCCTTTACCCACAAGATACCAGTAGCACCCCACGACCACCAACACCACTGGGACAACCAAGTATGCCTCCAGACGTCCCACATGCTGAGGAGTGAGACAAAATCTGCAGATGGGAAACTTGCAGTGGTTTGGAGACGTGGAGGCAGTGTCTTTTTCAATGTTAGCCACAGATAACACACAGGTACTGCTCAGATTACAATGGGTGCTTCCCAGGGTGCTTGAAGGAAGCTGAGGAAATTCTGACGGAAATTGTACAGCTCTGCTAAAGGAAAGACTAGGTGCAGAAAGAATCATGTTGGTCACAGTGACCCAGCATCATCCTATCCGGCCAATTCAGCTAAGCGCTCAGTGTGCTCCAGAGAAGCCACATGCATCTGGAGTCGGTTTCTTTGATGACAGTAGCCAGACTTCACAAGGTTGGGCTGTCCAGTGTACCTGAAAAGTGTTAAAATGAGACTTTGATCCCAATGGGTCCAGCCTAGATTTTGCTTCTGTTTGTGAGCACCAGTCTGGTGGCTGATATCCTCTGTGTGTGTGAGCAAGTATCTGCACACCCAGTGCAAATTAATTGTCCCCAGCTCTTCAGGCAGTTGTAGAAGAATCTGTAGGTGGCTCAGCTGACAGGAGGAACACAGATTGAAGGTGCTGATGTCTGCTGAGAACAAACAACTTTTTTTCCCTATGAGCAAGTGCAAAAGAGCGCATAACACAACAGCTGTGCACCCTGTAGCACACAAAGCAGTTCTCTGCGGTGACCTATGACAGTGTCTGGAGTTAACACTAGATCCCATATGTTAAGGACTCAGTGCCACAAGATTGCCCCTGCTTCAGATGCCACTCATAAGTAGACTGTCACACATATTCTGGCAAACTGTAGTTCGTCAACTTTCTCCTGGAATTCAGTTATCCAGGACAGCTCACAGAACTCAGGGAAGTACTTAACATTTACTTATCTATTATTTTAAAAGCTGCAGGTGCCGGCAGGATGGTTCAGCGGTCTAAAGCACCTGCTTAGGAAAGCTTCGGCAACCACAGGGACCACAGTTCGATCCTCAGCATCACATGCTGCACCAGCCCCACTCCCAGGGCAAGCTGAGCCGGCCATGATACAAAAAAAAAAAAAAAAAAACCTCAGGTCCTGTATGTTGGTACCCATGCCTGTAGTCCCTGCATTATGAGAGACTGAGACAGGAACATCAGATGAGTAATAACAGCCTGGGCAATCTTGTCATATAGTAAGGTTCTCTCTCAAAATTTAAAATGTTTTTTGAAGTCATGAGTTTAGCTATCTGGACACCTTCCAAGTGCAGGCTTTGAGAGGTTTACAGATGCTTCATTATGTACACATGACTAAATCTTTGGGCATTGATAACCAACTTAATTTTCAGTTCTTTTCCCTTCCCTGGAGGTTGGAGGGTTGTGGTTAAAACTTTGAACACTGTCAAGCTAAAATAAAAAGTCAAAGATATTCTCTCAAGAATAGCTATGTTTATTTGAATACAATAACATTGCAATGGGAACATGCATGCTATGGTAAAGAAGAAGGTTTATGTAGGATTTTTGTTTGTTTGTTTTTTGTCTGTCTTCTTGTGGTACTGGGAATTGAACCAAGGGATGCTTCTCTATTGAGATATATGCCTACTCCCCCTGCCTTGTTTTATTTTGAAAGAGGGTCTCCTAAACCTGTCCAGGCAGAATTTGAACTCACATGTCCCCTGCTTGAGACTTCCAAAGTGCTGGGATTACAAATGCACACTGCTACACCTGGCTAAGGGAAAGTTCTCAGGACAAAAATAAAGAGAAATGTATTACGTGTTTTCAAATAATAGTCCTTTGCCACAATGAGTAATAGTGACAAAGGTCCATGTGACATTGATCCAAGCTTTAAGAGAGTTGCTGAGCAGAAATACTTGTCACATAAGGGTGCAGTGGCCTTCGTGGAAGGCTGTGGTCCTGGCGCATTCTTTTGTCCTGTTCGCTATCAGATAGTCATGCATAAGAACTCTTCCTTTGTAGCTGCCATTTTATTTCTTTACCTATTTTTTTTTACATTTTTTGTTAAATTTATGTGTTTGGTGCAGGGTCTCACTACACACCTGGCACTCATAGTGAACCTCCTGTGTTCAACTTCCCCAGTGCTAAGATTACAGGCACCTGCCACCACACCCAGTCTCCGAGGCTGACTAGGCAAATCCAGGGTAGGTCCAGTGTGGCATGTGGTACCAGGAATCGAACCTGGGTCCTTGTACTTGCATAAGCAACTGCTTAGTCCTCTGAGATATGTCCATGGCCCTTCACCTATTTCTTTGTGTTGAAGTTGACACTAGGAACTTCATGTTGGTTTGGACCACTTTCCCGCCTATGATCACGTTTTCAGTTCCTCGCAAACAGCCCCTGGTCTTAGGATCCCAAGAGCTGCCTCATTCAAACAAACAAAATGGTTCTATCACATCGAAAATTACAAAGGATATAGGAGCTATGTCAGGAACCTGAGTCAAAGGCCAACTATTAGAACAAAATATCCTCATAGACTCCCTGTCTCCAAGTAGCTGTCATGAGCCAGGGGCAGAGACCAAATACTTCTTATTGTATCACAATATCCCACAATGGAGGCAGTCAGACCATTACAACCATGGTACAGAAAAGATGTTTTGTCTCAAAGGGATAAACAGAGAACTGCTAATTAAAGTGACTCATATTTCACACCTTTCAACCAGGCCAATGCTAAAAGCTCATATTGAGGTAGGAGTGTAAGTCCAGACTGGATCACATGGCCTTTTAGAGAGGCCACCTTTGCTGCTGAAGGGAACACTGATTGCTAGACCCGAAGACAAAGCACAGTGACATTTTTCTATAAAGAAAGAACACCAACATGTGTTATGATTTACATCTAGGTGTATCCCCAGAGCCTCAGGTGCTCATAGGTGGGACTTCTGGAAGATGATTGGGTTATGGAGCTTATAGCTGATTCGCTGGTAGGAGATGTAGGCTAGTCAGAAGAGAGGAGTCTCTGGGTGTTTGGCCTGGCAGAGTTTATCTCCCCGGTGCCTTCAGCCACAGTGCCACAAACAGGTTTCCTCTGCCATGCCCAGTGCCTTGCCCCTTCTGCGCTTCAGCAACTGGGGCCCAAAATCAGCTTTTCTATTAAGTTACAAGTATCCACGGTACTATGTCTCAGTGGTGAGGAAAGTGACTACACTTGACCCCCTAATTTTGTTCCATAGCATATACCCAAGAGATGCTCTAGTGTAGGGGCACAGGGAGGTACATGCAAGAATAGTTAACTGCACCACAGGAAGTAGCAAACAATAGGAACCAAATTAAGTGGCCACCTGTGGGACCTAGTTAAGAACACTGCAGAAGGTTTACAAAGTGGTCAGGCTCGAATGAGCCCTCAAGGGAACTGAGCTGCACTACATGTGTCATAGTGGTAGCAGGGAGCTTGGTCAAAAAGAAGTTGTATAGGTACAATGTGCTAATATTTATACAAAGCCTTTAAGACATGCTGTGAATACATGTGTGGACTGAAGTCTGGAAACATGGTTGGAAATGATTCATACATGTATCCACTTCACAGTGATGATTGCTTCTGAGCTGGGAGAAGGTTGGCATATCATTCAACTGGGCTTCTCCTGTCTCTAATGTTTACTTTCTTTACAATGGAAAACCTGTGGTAATAACTCAGCTTCATTAGAAGCACCCATGTTGATCAGAGTCTTTTCTGACACTTAATAGTTTATCTCTTACTCCATTTCTAATGTTAAATATTACACAAAATATTTATCAAATACTTTATGTACCTAGGGTTTAGAATGAGCCCCAGACTCTTCTAACTGCTTAACGAATATTAATATTTTAGCAACTAGTCTATGGCAAATGTAGGCAGTAGCTATGACAGGTACATAACCTGTTTGTCAGAATCTTCAGATCATACATATTTCAGAATTCAGACATTGTATTTTTGAAAGCCAAAACAGCACATGTAGAACTGATCCCGATGGAGAGAGCAGCAAGACAGCTGTACGATCAAATAGAAGGTTATTCTTAGAGGGATGAAGGACAACTATGAAGATTTTTTGTTGCATTCAGATCAGATTTAGTTACCAAGTGGTCAAGGTCAAAGTTTTACCGCCAAACAGACTTTTTAGAAAAGAAAGGGAGGGAAGGAAGAAAGGAAAGAAGGAAGGAATGAGAAGGAAGGAAGGAAGGAAGGAAAGAAGGAAGGGATGAGAAGGAAGGAAGGAAGGAAGGAAGGAAGAAGTAAGCCTTTCACAAGTTTGAGGATTTGAGAAATGTAAAGGGTTATTGTTCCCATTTTGGAAACAATGGAAGTGGGGCAGAGAGATTAAGCAACTTAAACAAGTTTAAGTGGTAGGGTGCACTTCAAACTCAGATATTCTGACTCCTCTACTCACGTTTAGCTGCCTCGTGGAGCTGAGCTCTGCTTCTGCAAATGTGACCAGAAGAAGCCAGATGTGTGTAATCCCAACAATCCAAAGGCTGAAGCAGGGTTGCTGCGAATTCAAAGCCATGCTGAACTGCATAGGGATACCCTGACTCATATAACCTGAGCAAACAAACAAAATCTCAAGGACAGGATGTGCAAAGCCCCAGGGAGGATCTGGAGCTGCCTGCGCCTGTTAGCCTATGTGGCACTGGAGCCCAGGGGGAGATCCTAATCCATGTTGGCTTGTGGCTCTGGCAAACACATTCACACTCTCACTGTGGACTGCAAACTGAGGCTAGCAGTGCTGAGAGAGGTCCCAATCCAGAGGTCCTTAGAGGGAAGGCCTTCTCTTCCTTAGCTTAGAGATTTAAGCAGGGAGTGAAGCATCTAAGGTGACTCTCATTTCTGCCTTGGATGGTGGCTTTACTGACATGAAGAAAGCAAGGATATTGCAATCATTGAGCCCTCTGCCTTAGGAAGACGAAAGGGAGCAGTATGTAGACTAAGAGGAATAGATCAGGCGGCCCTGAAAGGAGTGACTGCAGGATGAAGGTAAAGAGCTGTCTACAGTGGGAGCTGGAAAGGGCAGAAACAGAAAGGAAAACCAGGAAGTAGAGGTGTCTCAAAATAGAACTTCCTGCTGGTGTGGAGGTTTTCCTGTACAGTCCCAGCTCCAGGGAAGGACAAGGCAGGAGGATCATGAGTTTGAAGCCAGCCAGGGCTACACAGTGAGGTCAAGGCCTGCCTGAACTACATAGCAAGACTCTCCTTCAAAACACAAAACAAAACCAAAAGTCATACCAAGAGCTATCATATCTGGTGTCCTTATCACTGTACACTTGAGTGAGTTTTGTTGTTTTGTTGTTTTCTCTAGTAGAGATGGAGCCTCCTTCCTGCTGAGCCACACCTCTAGCCTGCTGGATATTTTGAACACTTTTTAAACAGTATTACTTGTATGAACCCCACATTTTTTTGTTCACCTACAATGAGGTAGAAAAAGCACCCTGTCAAATTCCAGATACCCACAGAACACACTTGGAAATTTTGCTCTTTATGTTTTCATACAGTTGCTATATCACATATGTGGTGTATATATTACTTATATCATATGATACCATATTTATAGCATATAATATGAATAATATATAATATTATATATACATATATTTCTATATCTATACCTATCTGAAAGGACTTCACACAGACCATTGTATGCGGCAGTGCTAGAAAGAAGTAAAGCTGCCAAGCAGGTCCAGATTTATACCTGAATACTATAAGTTTGACCTCCCTCTGGTCCTTTACAGCCAAATCATTTGCCAGCTCTGAGAAGAACTGGCAGTTTAGAATCCGGGACAGAGATCCAAGTGCTCCTGTGCAAATGTGAGGTGAGTAAAAGTTCAAGATGTTAGATGTTAGATGCTAGAAGCAGTGAAAAATTTTCAGCTCTGTACACAGCAAAGGGAAGGAGATACTGATAAAGGAAGGTAGGGCTGGAGGGGGTGAACCCTGGACAGAGACATGAAAAGACAGGACATAGGTGACAGATGTTGCTCCTTTACTAAGCAAGCAGATCTACAAACCTCTCTTTTACATTAGCAGTGGGATTTAACTAAGATTTTCTTCAGCTGGAAACAGAGCAGGAAATTAACCAGAAACTGAGGAGAGAAAGCATGTTGTGGACCTGGCTCTTAGAGCAGTTGTATTAGTCCCCCTAGATGTCCTTGTCCTTGTCCCCAGAACATAACGCAGTATTCCTTCACCTGGCCAAAGCAGATGTTGTAGATGTGAAGAAGTTGAGGATTCTAGGTTGAGCACGATGAACCACACCTGTAATTCCAATACTCAGGAGACCAACGCAGGAGGGTTGCTGTGAGTTCAAGACATGCCTGGGCTACATAGTGAGTTCAAGGCCAGACTGTACTACACAGGAAGACGCTCTGACAAAAAGAATTAATGATTGTGAATGGGGAGATGAGTCTGGATTAACCAAAAGGGTACACTGTCGTCAGAATCATCCGCATAAGAAGCGGGGAGGTAGGTAGAGTCAAAGAAGAGATCTGACCAGCAGGCATGGAGCTGTGTGTCACAGAATGCAGGCACCATTAAGAAATGCGAAATGTCAAGCAAATGGATTCCCCCTGTAACTTCCAGCAAAAAATGCAGTCCTGGGAGTGCCTTGATTTTCACCCTGAGAGATACATTTCAAACTTCCACCCTCTGGAATTGTAAGAGAATGTGTCCATGTCACTTTAAGGGACTGAGTTTGGAGTAATTCATCATAGCATCAGCAGGAAATGCTCAAGACAGGAGATCTTCAACCCCAGCATACTTGCAGGTCCCCTTCTCATTCCAAACATGGAAATGAACATGGAGTAAGTAAGTGGCTCAAAGACAGCAAGCCAATCAGTGTCACCAGCTTTGAGTCTCCAAGCTTTTGCCCCTGTGATAGACATACACCATAAGATGAAGGAGAAATGTTGAACAGGTACCACATCTTGGACTCAGACAGCCAAGGGGAAGTTGCAGTTCACTGGGATAGGAAGTCAAGAAAAGAAAGGGTCAAGAGTGGCTTTCCCTGTTGTGGATAGTGACCAAGTGCATGTTTAAGTGCACAGTTTGTTTTTGTTATTGTTGTTGTTGTTCCTTATTTTTTTGTATTTCAAACTATGTTCTTTATTACTTTTAATAAGAAATAACAATGAGACAGAAGTTTCCAAACATATTAGCAGTACATCCCCAATAATTAATACAATGAATAATGTTGTCCTTGTAGTAGTTATTCAGAGTACAGGATGCAGACATGATAATTTTTCTAACCATTATTGGTACAAAAATTTCTTCTCATTGAACTAAGAGAAAGTAATTGCATACATAGTCCAATATTTCATAATCATAGTGGGTTATTGGCAGAACTGGCAAAGTCAGGTGCTGTTGATTTAAGCCTTTTACAGCTTAGCACATTAATCTAGTTTTACTTTTTATGCCTCATGGCTAAACTTTTCTGCTGGGTGGTTAAGGGTAAGTTAAAGTAAGACCTGTATAACAAACCAGGTCTATCACCATGCACCAAACTAAAGTCAAAATGGACTAAAGATCTAAATATTAGAATAGAAACACTAAATCTCCTGGAAGAGAAAGTGGGAAGAAATCTTGAAGACATCAGGGTAGGCAAACAGTTCATGGAAAAAAATCAAAATGCACATGTAACACTTGGAAGAATCAACAACTGGAACTTCCTTTTGCGGCGATGTTTTTGCATGACAAAAGAAATTACGAACAGAGTGAAAAGACAACCAACAAATTTCAAATAAAATTAACTAATAAATATTCAGACAAAAGTCTTCTATCTAGAATGTACTGCTCCTGGTGTAAACTCAGTTACTGTCATTCTCTCAACAGTAGTACTTGAAAATAAGAGACTGGGCCAAAAACCAAAAAAAAAAAAAAAAAAAAGTCTTCTATCTAGAATTTATAAACAACTAAAAAACATTATGATCTCAAAATTCAAAGACCCAATCCAGTAATGGGCGTCTAATATGAGCACACAGTTCTCAGAAACAATTCAACAAGCCTATAAATACATAAAGAAATGCTCCACATCACTAGCTATCCATGAAATGCGAGTTAAAACAACTTTAGATACCATCTCACCCCAGAAAGAATGGCTATCTTAAAGAAATCAACCAACAACAAATGTTGGAGAGGCTGTGGGAGAAAAGGAACCCTTTTCCACTGCTGTTGAGAATGCAGACTGGTGTAACTATTATGGAAAGCAGTGTGGAGGTGCCTTAAAAAACTAGAGCTGGAAATCCCATTCAGTCCAGCTATCCTCCTACTAGAAATTTTCCCAAAAGAACTGAAAACATCATATCATAGTGATATCTGTGCATCTATGTTCACAGTAGCACAATTTGTAAAAGCCAAATTTTTGAAACAACCAAAATGCCCATCATCTGAAGAATGGTTGAAAAAGTTGTGGGCTTTTTTAATACAATGGAGTATTACTCAGCTATAAAGAATGAGAAACTAGAAGACTTCATATATAAGTGAATGTATATTGAAGGTATACTCGTAATTGAAATAAACCAGACCTATGTGTAAATATCGTATTGTCTCCCTAGTGTGAGAACTCAAAAGAAGTAATAAAAATGGAAAGGCACAGTTTGTTTGTTGTTTTTGTTTTTGTTGTCCTGTTGTTTGGGTTTTTTGAGTCAGTGCCTGGCTTTCTAATTGATACAGACCTTGCATTCACTATGTAGCCCAGGCTGGCTTTGAACTTGCCGTGATCCTCCTAACTTGGCCTCCCATAAATGCAAAGGTCTGCACCATGCACTGATGGACTTGCAGCTAAAAGTTCAGAAGAAAAGTGGGGGCCAGAGGTAAAACATCAGCAACAGGAGTCTATGTGGGTGGCAGACTCCACAGGAGTCACATAAACAGGGAGGCTATGATGACCAAAAAGAAAGAAAGCTAAAGGTGACAAAGGAAAGAAACAAAGAATTTTTTCTTGTTTATTTGCAGTCATAGGAATTGAACTCAGATCTTCACGCACATTAGGCAAGCACTCAGGTTCCGAGCTACATCCACAAGCCCCTGTAAATTTTTTGAGGCAGTCTCAGCAAGCTACTGAGACTGACGTCAAACCTGCCTCAGCCCATTGAGTATCAGGTATTACAAGGCATATACCTCTGCACCTACCGAAAGGACAAGGGATAAGCAGTGTTACAGTTGATAGCTAGATACCACCCCCAAAGCCTCATGTACTCGCGGGTGGGGATCATTGGAGGTGATTGGATCACAGAAGCTGTGATACTCAGCAGTGAATTCACGCACTGATGTGCATGTCACTGAAAGTGAAGTTGTGAGGTTAAGTCCAGTGGAGAAGGTGGTCACTGAAGCCATGGCCTGGCAGGGTCTCTCCCTCCTCGTGTCTTAATCCCTCTGTGCTTCCTGGGACTATGCCACGAGCTGCTTCTCTCCCAGGCCCTGTGCTACACTGACCCACCTTGGAGCCAACTGACTAGTGACAGAAATCTCTGCAAAGTATGAGTCAAAATAAACGTTTGTTTTATGGGTGCCAGATATTGTATTTTAGTGAGGGGAAAATAACTTAACACAAGTAGTAAGAAAAATATCTGTAGCATTATACTCAGCAAAAGAAGACAGACACCACACACACACACACACACACACACACACACACACACAAATATTCCATTTATATGAAAAGTCTTACGAGTAGGCAAATCCATTGAGATGGAAGCAAACTAGTAGTTGTGAGGAAGTGGAGGCTGTGTGGAAATGCTGAATGACTGCTAATGGGGCCATGGTTTCCTTTTGGGGTGACAAAAGTATTGTGGAAGTAAATAGAGGTGGCAGACGTACACAGCACTCTTAATGCAGAAGGCACTGAATCACTCACTTTCAAAGGGGTACTGTTGTATGAATTTCCGCCCTGTGGGAAAGCAATAAAAAAAGAGTTATTATTTTAAGAAACTGAGTTAGAAGCTGTGTGCTAGGGATGGGAGAAATACCTGAAGAGGGACATGCAAAAGTCACATGATGTGTCTCATTGTTCATGGGACACAGCTTTCGAGACGATTTCTCAGTGAATGAGGCCTTGTTCCAGCAGGGTACAAGGCTGGTGGTCTTCCTTGGCTGCAGTGCCATAGCAGTCCCCCATGGGGCTTCAAGACAAAGTGATTTCTCTTAGATTCATAGAAGTGCATTTTCATGATGAGCATTTGTGAAGCGATCCCCATTTTCTAGGTTGCTGGGAGGTACGAAGCCGATCAAAAATGGATAGTACACCACACTATGAAGGAAGAGAAAAGCTGTACGTGATAAAGTTAGTAGGGAATTATTGTGGTGAGAAAATACAGCTACCAGTAGGATAGTGCAGGAGTTGGAGGAGAGTATCTGTGGTGAGCTCATGGTGGAGTCGAGCTGGGGCTAAGCTCTCTCCGGTGGAAAGAGTTGGCCAAATGGAGGTAGTACAGACAGGCACTCCAGGCAGAGGGAATAGAATGAGGCAGGACTTCACACTTGGCATGGGAAATACAATGGAGATCCATCTGGGAGCTCTTCAGGAGGAATCACTTGAGTCCCAGCCCAGCCCCGTGGAATCAGAGCCACTGGGAGTGGAGACCCAACAATCCCTGTTGTTTTAGTGATTCTAATGTAGCAGAGTGGCCGGATCGGCTGTTGTTGGAGCCTAGGAAGCACTGGGCTCAGTTTGAGGAATGCTAGCAGCCACAAGTTGGGATTCAGCGTATGCAGGGATCTCCTAGGAAGCTGACTGAAACAAGGAATTCCTGGGCCATGCTCAGATTGCTCCAATGAGTCTGAGATGAGGTACGTGAACTTGTACGTGTATCCAAATTCTCCCACTACTGGAACACAAACTCAACCCTGAGCATCATAGATGTAATTACTCAGACACAAGATGAAGGAACGGGGAGGGGGGTGACTGGGAAATGACTTGATTTCTTAACAAACATGAGTCAAAAGGTTTGACTAGGAGAAAATGTATTGTCATTAGGGTGGCTGTGTCCTATTGTCCTTAGGGTGGCTGTGTCCTGAGATGTGCAAATATCTCCCAGTTTATCATCTTCCATATCATGGATGTCATGATAGGGAGAAGGCATGCAGCCCTGGGTAGGAATAATGAGCTCATGAGGCAGACAGACGACACACAAATGGGGAAGGGGGCCAGTTTCTAAAATATTTCTGTTGCTAAGAGCACAACACCCCAGACTCCTAAGTTACAAAGAAAAGAGATTTGGGTACATAATTCTGGTACAAGTTTCAGGGGGTCCGTCTGGTGATGGCTTCTACATGGCTGCGCCAGTACAGTCTGGCATATTCTAAGCCCCAGGGTTTTGGAATTCTTTGCCTGGAAATGAATTACCTTCTATATTCAGAGCCACATAAATCACTTCCTCCCTCTTGTATCCAAATGTCATTTATAGAGGCTAGCCAATGGGCAGCAAAAATAGGATAACTATAGTCTATAAATATTTTTAACTTTATTTATTTCTGTTATGACCAGCTCAGCCTGCCCTGGGGGAGGGGCTGGTGCAGCATGTAGTGCCTGGGATTGAACCGTGGTCCCTGCATTTGCCTAAGCTTGCCTAGGCAGGTGCTTTAGCCAGTTGAGCTATCTCACTGGCCCCAATGGTCTATAAATATTTATGATATATTTCAAAATAACTACAGTCAGAAGGTTCCAACCCTGGAACAACAATAATGTTTGACTAAGTGGTAACTCTAATTACCCCAATTTGATAAGGATATTGTGTATATTGTTAATGGTTTATATCTAAAATGTCCTGTAAAAGTCTTGCATTCAGAGATGTGACACTGCCCCCATCACTGAATTAGTCTATGGTGGGCTTGTAGCTGAATGTGCTGCTGTGGGGTGGAATCTCACAGGAAGATCACTGGCAGCATGATCTGCAAGTGTCGATTCTCTCTCTCTCTCTCTCTCTCTCTCTCTCTCTCTCTCTCTCTCTCTGTGTGTGTGTGTGTGTGTGTGT
>PVJA010022611.1:11614-34089 GCA_004027025.1 Myocastor coypus | reverse complement strand
GGTTCGAACTCACGACCTTGCACTTGCCCAGCAGGCACTTGTGCCTCGGAGCTATCTCCCCAGCCCCCCCCCCCTTTTTTTTTGTGGGTTCATTGGTTTGTAATCAGTGAAAAAATGTGACAATAGACAGTGTGGGGGATAGAGGAGAAAATATATCAAATTTGTTAATATATCTAAACCAGGGAGCCTTGCACATACAGCATGAGACTCAAAGGAATGCTAGTTTGTTTTAGTCTGTTTTCTGTTGCTATAGCAAAATACCGGAGGCTAGGTATTTCATGAAAAAGACTATTTAGTTTACAGCTCTGGAGGTCCAGTTCTGAGCAGGGCCACCTGACTGTTTCACAACATGATTCTCAGAAAGGGTCATATGGTAAGACAGGAGGCCAGAGGCATCCCAAGGCCAGAATGACTTTGTTATTGCTTTAAAAAACAAACTACTCTTTTTTTTTTTTTTTTCAGTGCTGCGAATTGAACTCAGGACCTTGCACTTTTCAGGCAGGTGCTTATGCCGCTGAGCTATACCCCTGGCCCCAACAAACTACTCTTGTGAGAACCTTTTCACTCCTTGAGACCCACATTGATCCCACCAAGGGTAGCATTCTCAGGGACCTGACAGCTTCCATAAAGCCTCCAAATGTTCCGCCACCACAGCAAGGCTATACTGGGGACCAAATGTCAGTACCTAAGTCTGTGGGGACTCACCCAGACCATGCCCAAGCACAGTGCAGTGAAGTCACCCAACTACACAAGGGAGAGTACTTGGGGTTGTGGGGGGAGAGAGGAGCAGAAAGGCTGGGGGAGGAGGAGTGCAGCCAGGAGGCATTTGTGTGCAGGTGAGGCTCCTGCACTACAGCCACCTAGGGTCATCGGGTCTGCGCCAAGTGTCTGGCATCGTGTCTGAGTCCCCTTTCCTTTGTTAAAACAAAATATTCAAGACTGAGGGGCTGGGGAGGTAGCTCTGTGGCACAAGTGCCTGCCTGGCAAGTGCAAGGTCGTGAGTTCAAACCCCAGTCCTGAAAAAAAAAAAAGACTGAGCCATATGCAAAGAAAAAGAGTTTAGTGAATTCATAGTCCTGGAGGTTCAAGGGTGTGGTACCTGGACCAGCTCTGCACTAATGAGGGCCTCTTGGCTTACATCACAACACCTGGAGGTGTGCCAAAGGGGAGGGAAAGCCAGCTGTGGTGGCACATGTCTGTGATTCCAGCCCTGGGGAGGCTGAGGCAGGAGGATCGTTGCATGTTCGAGACCAGCCTGAAGAGAGAGACAGAGACAGAGACAGACAGAGAGACAGAGAGAGGAGAGGGAGCAGAGGGAGGCAGGGCTTGTGCTTGCCTGTTTTGCCTGTCTACGTCCCTCTCAGGAACTGTCCAGGGCCCCAAGAGCATTACATTAACCCTTCCAAGAGCCATGCCTCCATGACTGAGTCTTCTTCAGGGCCACAGGATCTCTCACATCCCCTGGGGATCACTCCTCCAGCTCAGGGACTTTGGGAGAGACACACCCACAACACAGCAGCCCCAGTATCTTCCTGCAAAGATAGTTCCTAGCTACGAGGAAGATGGCAAGTAGGAGTGTTCGCTTCCCTCACCAGCTGTTGACCTCATAAATGCAGGTTTCCTTCATGGATGTCCATTGCCTTTACACAAGGATAGCCCCCTCTCCTATGTCTGCAGAGGGCTACAGCTCCTCTGAACACCCACCACTCTCCATGTGCAAAAGGGATGTATTTAGTGTGCGATACTTTACTCTCCTGAGATGCTTCCTTCCAAAGCAGACTTCTCCTAATAGTAATTTTCTTTTTATTATTTAATTTTTAATTTTAATTTTATTTTTGCAGTACCAGGGATCAAACTCGTGACCTTGTGCTAGCCAGCCAGGTGCTTATGCCACTGAATTATCTCCCCAGCCCCTAACAGTGATTTTCACTGAAGGCTCCTGGCCAGTAGCAGCAGCAGCAAGGGGAAGCAACGGGGCTGAGAAGATAGTTCAGCAATCTAAGTGTTTACCTTGAAAACATAAGGAACTGGGTTTGATATCCCTGGTACCACATGCTCTGCTGGCTCTGGATTCTTGGGTGGCCTGTGCCAGCCACTGAAACCGGGCATGGGGTTACACACCTATAATGTCAGTACTGGGGAGGCTGAGACAGGAGGGTATCACTAAGTCTGAGCTGCATAGCAGGACTCTGTACCAAATAAATAAATAAAAATAATTTTTTAAAAAAGAGGAATCAACATAATTTTGGAATTCAAAGCTCTAGGGCACGCTCCACCTACCTCTATTGTTTTTAACTTTTAAAAAACACTTAAAAATATAATCCCAAATATGTATGAGAGCTGTACAAATAGCACAGAGAATTCCTAGGCCTCACCTACTGGGCACCGTGAGCCCTCTGCCGCATTTCCCTCACTGCTCAGGCAGCTTTCTTGAGGCACAGAGCAGGCAGGCCTGGAGAGCTGTCTCAATTTCTCCATCTGTTCACCAGTCCGACTCAGTCCTTTCCGGATCCCTTCCTAAGAAACTGGTTTCTCTAGTGCTCCTGAACACATTTTCCACCTTCTTGAGTACCTGTGGATGTTCATCGAGAAATGGTATGATATGTTGTATTCCTTTAACTGAGGTTAGGTTTTTGTTTTTTTGTTTTTGTTTTTTTTCATTTATGTATTTGGTCCAGGGTCTCACTACACAGCTCAGGCTCATAGCAATCCTTCTATTTTCAGCCTCCTTGGTGCTGGAATTATAGGCACAGGCCACTATGCCAGACTTAATGGTGGCTCAGCGCATCCCTGGGATAGGGCTGGTGCAGCATGTGGGACTGGGGATCAAACTTTGGTCCCTGCACTTACCAAAGCAGGTGCTTAGTCTGCTGAGCTATCTCTCCAGCCCTGATGTTAGATCTTTTTTTTTTTTTTTTTTTTTTTTTGCCTTTTTGAGACAGGGTCTCACTATGCAGTTCAGGCTGGCCTTGAGCTCACTTTTGTAGCCCAAGCTGGTCTCGAACTCATACCGATCCTCCTGCCTCAGCCTCCTAAGTGCTGGGATTACAGGCGTGAGCCACCACGCCCAGCTCCTGATGTTAGATCTTGATCTCATACAACGTCAGGACGCTGATATGCTTTGAATTCTTTTGAGACTACCATAGGCAGACTCGGTGAGGGAGAATCCAGGACTGCCTTTAGTCAAGGGTTAATTTGGCATCTACACTCAGGAAAGGATTCTTCCAAAGGGTCTCCCTGACCTCCTAGGCTTTATGTGGTTTGGTGGGAGCACAGACTCTTCACACAGCGGTGCTCAGCCCAAGTCTCCAAAGCGGCCTCCGCGGGTCCCTGGAGCATGCGCATTCTCTCCTTCATTCTCTGCACCTCCTTCCTCTCTCTCATCCCGTCCTCTCTCCTCTCCCCTCTTCAGGGATTTGTCCTGAAAGTCAAGCTCCCTCCTGCTCCTTGCCTACAGATCTCCCACCTCAGGGAGCGCTCTGGAGGCAGCGACTCCCCTCCCCGGGGAGCGTGAGAGCTCCGGCGTTGTGTGCTTGCCCTCCTGCGCTCCTTTCCCCACCTTCTGCCCAGTACCAGACGTCTGCTTGGACAACATGGTGGAGGTCGCGTCATGTTCTGGCTGTGGCAAGAGGAAAGATACATATGCTGGTCCCTCCACTCCTCCGAAGAGAAAGAGGGCCTGGTGGAGTGCCTCTGAGAGCCAGGATGTAGCTGTGGCCAGCTGCTTCCTCTAGGGTAAAGTCAGGCTTCTTCCTTTGTAATGTATCCACTGAAGGAAGGAAACTTGAAACTACATCACTATCCTGTTACTTCTCAGGTGCCTAAGTAATTACTATGATGATTGTCAAATGATGCTTTTCTGATTTCATCCATCTTGTGCATTTGTTAACTGGGATTGTACTGCAGAAAAGAAAAAGAAAACTTCTCTTCTCTGCTATAAATGAATGAATAGGGGCACCACCCACTCAGGACCCCCCCCCCCTTCTGTCCTTCTCTCGGACAGAAGCTTTCTTTCCCTCAATACATATGTTCTGTTCATAAAAAAAATACATGAATGAATAAACACATTTCAGGATAGACTCACAGAGTTCTTTTCCATGCTGTGTGTCATCACTAAATTGGCTACTAAATTCCTATCGATATTTATTTTAATGCCACAGCTATCCAGCAGAAGCCCCTTTGAGCTGCCTCCCGTATTCCTTTGACTCGTGTCCAACAGCTCTGACCAGCTAACTGACATTCTGACACCAGAAGAGACTTCACTCTCACCCTAGGCTTTTCCTGCTCAGTCTTGGAATCTCTCATTGTGCCAAGGAACTTGATTCCTTTTAATGGAAAAACGGCATTTTTAGAAATCTATATTCTTTTTTTAGTGTGTTTAGTACAGGCCTACAGGTTCTCATTACACAGATCAGACTCGTAAGATCTCCTGTTTTCGGCCACCCAAGCGCTGGGATTACAGGCACGTGCCAATATGCCCAGTCTCCGTCGCCCTCTCAGCGTGCCCTGGGGGTGGAGCTGGCGTAGCCTCAATATGTTTAACTTCTATAGGATCTGTAGTGATGATCTCTCAGTCAGTATTGATATCTACAATCTCCTTTCCTTTTTCCTCTTATTTCCTTGTCTCCTTTCCATCCCTCCCCCGCCCAGGCTCTCCTTTTCCTTTCCTCTTCTCTCCCTCTCTTCTTTTGTCTTCTTTTCTGCCTTTTATAGGTTTTGTTCACCTTTTCAGAGCTTTTGGTTTTGCTCATTTCTCTGGTTTTTGCTTTCGGTTTCGTCAGCTCTTCTCTGATCTTTGTTTCTATATGACTTCTACTTACATTGAGTGTGACTTCCTTTTTTTATAATTTATTTATTTGTTTGGTACAGAGTCTTGCTATGCAGCTTGGATTCATAGTGATTCTCCTCTCTCTGTGCTGGGATTACAGGCATGTGCCACCATGCCAGGTTTCATGTGTTTGACTTATTCTTATTTTTCTAGTTTGTAAGGAAGCAGAGATCATTGACTTGAGACCTTTAGTCTGTTCTAATGCATGCTGAGTACTTTAAATTTCCAATTGAGTATTGCAGCCCACAACTTTAAAAATTACTTTTAATAAGAAATAATATTGAGACAGTTTAAAAACATTAGTAGGACAGCCACAATAATCGATACAATGCATATTGTTGTCTTCATAGTAGTTGTTCAGAGTATAAGATGCAGACATCTAAATACTATTGATACAAATATTTCTTCTCATTGAACTAAGAGAAAGTATTTGTGTACATAGAGTGATATTCCATAATAGCAGTGGGTTATCTGCAGAACTGGCAATGTCAGAAGCTGTTGGCTTGAGCCTTTTATAGCTCAGCATACTAATCTGGCTTTACTTTTTTTTTTTTTTTTTTTTGTCTTTTTGAGACGGGGTCTCGCTATGCAGTTCAGGCTGGTCCTGAGCTCACTTTTGTAGCCCAGGCTGGTCTCGAACTCGCACCAATCCTCCTGCCTCAGCCTTCCGAGTGGTGGGATTACAGGCGTGAGCCACCACGCCCGGCTTGGCTTTACTTTTTATGCCTCATGATTAAACTTTTCTGCTGGGTGGTTAAGGCCAAGACCTATATAACAAAATATGTAATTTTTATATTTGAAAAGGGCAGTGAAATCCCCTCAGGATTTGCCTTGAAACCATGTACAGCATTTTGTAGAACTTTTGTCAGTGTCAGCCGTCTGGATGAGTCATGGCCATTGCTTGACCAGTTTGCTCTCTGTGAAAGCCTGAAAGAATGTTTTCTCTCTAGGTGAATCTCCTTAGGCACACTATACATCATTGATCCCTTTCTTCAGTGTCCCCATAATCTTCCTGAACAGAACATTTGTGCAGCCCGTGAATTTTTAAAAATTGTACTTTCATTATTCTTTGATTTAAAATAGTTTTTAATTTCTCTTTTTGTTTGTTGAACTATAAGTTTCTTAGATCAATACTATTTATGTGCAACTATTGGATACTTTTCTAAATAACTATATGTTACTAGTTTAATTTAATTCCCATAACAGCCAAACAATACATTTCATAGGATTTAAATCCTTTTATATTGTTACTATTACTCTAAAACATAGGTACTTGAGCTTAATATCATTGTCTTTCTGAATATCAAACATCTTAGACTTAACTTGGAATTGGTATTTTCCATCAATCATTGATATTCTCACAAATCCCTATACAATGTGATAAAAGCAGTTACACATTTTTACACAGATATTTAGAAATATAAGCATGTACCAAATTTTAGCCTGTCCATCCTTTGGCATTTTTCCTAATCACTTACTCTCATTTAATACCTTTTTTTTTATTTTCTTGTAAACTAACCATTTACTTGGGAGAGAGTACAACAGTAGCTGAAATTGCATTGGAAGCAGCACACATCTAAAAGGCCAGGATGACAGGCATTCCAAGCAGTTTTAGTGTTACATATTGTTATCATCAGTGCCCAAAACCTTTTGAAGTTTCCTAGGACCTTTGTCTAATTCATTCTGTGCATATAAGTGCATAGTTTTGCTCCCTCTATGTTTCCTCTTTTCTGCTTCCAGTCACTTTGCTGTTTAACCCTTAAGTCTTTGTTAAAGACTTGATATACCTGCGTAGACCATGTCTACCATGGTTCATGTACACTTAAAAGATGGCATTTTTGCTATCATTTGATAGAAAAATTCCATCAATGCAATTAAGTCAGTTTGGTTGGTAGTATTGTTTTCCATTTCTTTCTTTCTTTTTTCTTTTTGTCTTTTTGAGACAGGGTCTCACTATGCAGTTCTGGCTGGCCTTGAGTCCATTTCTATATATCTTTTTTTTTTTTTTTTTTTTTTTTTTTTTTTTTTTTTTTTTTTTTTTTTTGGTATAAGGTCTTGCTACACAACTCAGACTACTCATAGTGATCCTCCTGTCTCAGCTTCTCAGTGCTGGGATTACAGGCTTGTGCCACCATGCCTGGTTTCAGTGGCTAGCGTGGTGCAACTAGGGTTGCAGATTGGCATGGTGTACAGTACCTGAAATCAACCTTGGGACCTGGTACCTACCGGGCAGGTACTTAGACCACCAAGCTAGCTCCCCAGCCCCATTCCTACAACTTTTATGATCAGGTACCAAGAGAGGCATGTTGAAGACTCAACTATTGAGGATATATCTTTTTTCCCTTACAGATTCATCACCCTATGCTTTGTGTATTAACATTTAGGGATATATCCTGTTCACTGGGCCTCAGATGTTACACAGTGACCTTCTTTATCCCTGAAGTAAAGATATTATTGTGTCTACTTTGTTGGATATGAAAATGATTCATTTTGGGCCAGTGAGATAGCTCAGCTGACTAAGCACTGAGGTTCTATCCCCAGTACCACTGTTCAGCGTCCATCCATGCCTCTGGGAGCACTGAGTGGGAGACGGTGTGGTGACACACACCTATAAACCCAACGCTGAAGAAGAGGCTGAAAACAGAAGGATCACTATGAGTTTGAGCTGCATAGTGAGATCCTATATAAAAATACACAAATAAAAATAAAGTAGAATGATTTATTTTAATGCAGAGTATCTTTCTTGTTTATTTACAAGAAAAAAGCTTTGTTTAGAAATAAAGAGGCTTTCGTTTGAGCAGCTGAAAAAGATCAGGCTAGCCCTTATCAAGGGAGAGTAAAAAAAAAAAAAAAAAAAAAAAAAAAAAAAAAAAAAAAAAAAAAAAAAAAAAAAAAAAAAAAAAAAAAAAAAAATATATATATATATATATATATATATATATATATATATAAATTCTCCAGCTTAAGTGGCTGGAGGGGGCACACTGTGATGAGGGGTTCAGACTGGCCACTGGTACAGAAGAGCTTTTGAACTCCATGCTGTCTGGCACTGCCAAACAAATACTCCAACTCTTAGTGACTTAAATAATAGGTGTTTATTACCTTTGTTCTTGTGGGCCAGAAAACAGAACAGGTTCATCAAGTCCTCCAGATGGGGTACTTCTCACAAGGCTGAGCAATTTCTTTTGTTTCAAGCTCTAATAGGGCTTGATCCTCTATTTTATTTTATTATGTTTGGTACAGGGTCTCACTACACAACTCGGACTCATAGTGATCCTCCTGTTTTCGGCCTCCCCAGTGCTGAGATTACAGCAGTGTGCCACTGTGACCAATTTGTGTGGGCAACTCAGCCTTCCTGGGAGCGGGGCTGGCACAGGATGTAATGCCAGGGATCAAACCCCAGTCCCTGGTCTTTTCTAAGCAGGTGCTTGGTCCACTGAGCTGTCTTGCTGGCCCTCGGGTTGGGCATTTTAACACTGTTTCTAACTCTGGGTTTATTTGAAATTCTGATGCTTTGGCCTTCACAGGTGTTTTTTGCATTGATTTGCATTTGTTAAAAATATGTCAGTAAAGTACTATTTATCTAGATTGTTGAGTTTTTGATGCTTACAGTTCCTGACCAAGAGATACTTTTTTCCTTTTAGTTCCAGTGTTGGACATCAGTATCAGCATATTTGGGGCCTTGTTGGAGCTGCCAACTACCAACCAGACTGTCCTACATATGACATAATTGCGTCTTTATATTTGAAGTGTTGTGTGTGTGTGTGTGTGTGTTTTAGGGAAGGATCTACCAGGTCTCACTACTAGATCAGACTCGTAGTGATCCACCTGTTTGCAACTTCCCAAGAGCTGGAATTATAGGCGTGCTCCACCATGCCCAGTCTCAATTGCTACCTCAGCACGCCCTGGGGGGGTGTGGCTGGCATGGCGGGTTCTGGGGATTGAACCCCCAGCTCCTATACCTGCTTGCAGGTGTTTTAATCTTCTGAGCTATTTGGCTGACCCTTTGAAGTGTTTTTTGAAGACATGAGATGTGGAGGACCACCTGAACAGCTCTTCTTGAAAGAAGAGTGATTGTCTCCATTTTGGCTATGGCTGGCCGTATTTCCTTGTATTGATATGAACAGAGCTGGGTGGGATTTTTCCTTATCCCTTCAATTGGTCTAGCCATGTTGCTAGTGGCAGTCTTTGAAGACAGCACGTGTGGGTCCCTGATAACCCACACCTGTTTAATATGAACCAGGTCAAGACAGGACAAAGAGCCAGTGCTCCACACAGTTGGCTGGGATTGAGCCTCATGATAGAGGCTATGACTTCCTGAGGCTTTAAAGATTACACATCAGAGCCGGAAGCACCAGAGCCCAAAACATTAGATCCTATTTCAAAAGTATAATGCAAATTACTTTTTCTGCATATCCTTCTCTCTGTATATGACAGAGATAAATGCAGGCCACCTACCTAGCTCAGCTCACAGTACTCACCTACTTCCCACAATTCTCAGTCATCATCCTCAAGCCAGTCCTTCTTTATGACTAAATAAAACCTGGATGTGGCCCTGGTTTTGGCCTTTTTGTTCCCAAAAGCCATCTTCTTGGCTGGACTTAGGACCCCTTAGCTCCTAATAGTTGTAAATATGCTTTCATGTCTTTATTTTCATTTTAGGTTGCATTAGGAGTGGTAGATTGGAATTAATTTGGTGGGATTCCAATAATATATTTTAGGAATTATAAATATAGACTTCTTGGACCAAGATGAGGACCAGGAGGACCTTCCTACGATGGAAGTTAGGCTTTGGTTTTTTATTTAAACTATTAACTAGGTGTGGTGACATACGCTGACAATGCCAGCACTTGAGAGGCTGAGGCAGTGTTGGGAGCAATAAAAACTGGAAATATGTGTGTGTGGTGGGGGCGACAAGACAAGGCCTCAGTGCCTAATGCAGTCAAGCTAACTCAGTTTTGAAAAAACATCCTGTCGGGTCAATTTCAGCTATTAGTTGCTATGCAACACTGTATCTCTTGATACTAAACTATGCAAAGGTATACATAAATGCCCCTACTGTTGTTCTTTAGGTCTTTTGCCAATCAGGCAAACAGACCTCCACCAAAACCCAGCTCTTGTCTCTTGTCTGTTTTTTTTCCTCATTCCTGCCCCCTTTTTTCCCTGGGGTGCACTGAGAGAGCAACAAGTACCTACATTTGGCACCTGCAGAGGTGACACCTGGTAAGAGATGAGTGGGCAACAGGAACACTCCTGAAGAGTGTGCGCATAGGGAAGGATGTGGATTGGATAAAGCCAGTGGTCAGCACAGGTGCGTCTTGGTCCTGGATTATCAGATGTAGAGCATAGAGATGGAGGCTGACTAGGGCCAGAAATAGGTTCACTAGGACCAGAGAGACAAACGAATCTTAAGAGAGGAGTAGATTTGAGAGAAGCCAAAAATGAGTTATACTGGGTTAAAAATGGGACAAATAGAGTCTCAAGAATCATACAGGTATATGTATGTAAAGTGGTTTTGGCGTACTGGACTCCTATATTTACTTTTCCTTTTTGGATTCTGGTTAGAAAAGCTTTTATAATCACAAAGGATTTGACTTGGGGTGCTCCTTTAGAATCAAGTCCCAAGCCCTCCTGGGACAAGGGGGCCAAAAAAGAGATACAGGTTGAATCCTTTAGCTTTGCTCAGAAAGATGAAAAAGAGAAAAATTCTTTTAAATTGCAAGTGGTAGCCAGGCGTGGTGGCTCACGCCTGTAATTCCAGCACTTGGAAGGCTGAGGCAGGAGGATCAGTGCGAGTTTGAGACCAGCCTGGGCTACAAAAATGAGCTCAAGGCCAGCCTGAGCTGCATAGCAAGACCCTGTCTCAAAAAGACTAAATACATACATACATACATACATACATACATACATTAAATAAATAAATAAATAAATAAATAAATAAATAAATAAATAAATAAATAAAATAAATTGCAAGTGGTTAGTTTCAAGCAGCCTAGTGATACTGCTTGAGGGAGGAGTGCAGGTTAGGTTCAGAGAAGGCCCTGCACAGGTCCAGCCACGGAGGTGGGCTCATACCACCAACTACAGTCCTGTGTGCCTAGGACTAAATAAGGTCATGCTATATATAGCATGCCATAGCCTTGGTATTTGATGTGTATATTGCCAGAACTGAAAATTTATTATGCTGAAGATAGTGCCTGCCAGGGCAAACACAAAACGTCCTGCAGTCAGAGCCAGAGTGACAGCTGTACTACAGTGGCTGCACACAGTGGCCATGGCTATGGGGCCATAGTCCCTGAGTTTCTTAGGGAAGGGAAATATGGGTGAGGGAGCCCATTCCCAGGACTAGCAGCACACCCACCTGTGAGGCAGTGAAGTAAAAGCAGCATCCAGAGGCAGAGCCCCAATACAAAGAGGTCTCCAGGTGTTGCCTGGTATCATTGATGCTGAGTATATAAGAAAAATCAGGATTATTGGTTCAATCTTCTAAAAATACTGTTTAAATCACTCCAGACTTGCATATCACTCAACTAGCTGTTCTCTCCTTGACAAAAATGCAAAAGATTATCAGTAACATAAAGGAAATACTGGGTTAAAGAAATTAATTAGTTAGAGGGAAAACATTGTAAAGGGCCTTTCAGATACAAGTGCAGATGGCCTCCAGTATGGCAGCTACAGGTTTGGTGCACCAACTATGCTGGAATGATGAGCTGAGGGATAAAAAGGGCCATTCCACCAGAAATAGAGAACCATAAAGAAGCAGGAAATGGACAGGTTTTCCCTCTCTCCATTACCATTGACACTAAGAGAAGTTTTTACATTTATCCCTTAAGGTAATTAGTTTACTTTTATTTATTTATTTATTTATTTATTTATTTATTTATTTATTTATTTTTATTATGGCTGGCTCAGCCTGCCCTAGGGGTAGGGCTGGCACAGCATGTCGTGCCAGGGATTGAACCATGGTCCTTGGGGTTGCCTAAGCTTGCCTAAGCGGGTGCTTTAGACCATTGAACCATCTCGCTCATCCAAGGTAATTAGTTTATTCTTTTTCTTTGTTTTTTTAATTTTCATATTATGCCAGGCTTAACCTGCCATAGGGGTGGGGCTGGCACAGCATGTGGTGCCGGGGGTTAAATTGCCATCCCTGCCATTGCCTAAGCTTGCCTAAGCAGGTGCGTTAGACCGCTGAGCCATCTTGCTGGCCCCCCAAGGTAATTAGTTTAAAAGGCTGTTTGCATCCTCAGGATAAAAGTTTGCCTTTAGTTTTGTTTGTTTTTTTAATTGTATTTCTTAAGATTTACAGGGCTGACCAGATAGCTCAGCAGACTAAAGCACCTGCTTAAGCAGGCTTAGGGACTGGAATTCGCCCCAGCCCCACCCCTAGGGTACCCTACGAGGGTGACTGAGACTGGGGATGGTGGTGTATGCCTGTAATCTCAGTGCTTGGGAGGCTGAAAACAGAAGGATCAGTGTGAGTCTGATCTGTGTAGTAAGATCCTGTGGGCTCTGTACTAAAATGATTTTTTTAAAGAAAGATTTACAATAATGGGGATATTTTAAAAGATTATTTAAAATTCTTTTGATTCCTAGGGAGGTCAATTGCTTACAGTCTTAAATTGGTGTAGAAAAGCACTGCTATTTTGCAAGTAGATATCAAGGTTTGGAGTACAATCTAAAAGCAGTGGAGTGTAAGCAGTCACTTGATTTTTTAAAAATTTCTTTATTTATTTTTTCTTGTTTCAGAACTTTTGTTTGTTTATTTATTTGTTTTTATGGCCAGCTCAGCCTGCCCTGAGGGCAGGGCTGGTGCAGCATGTGGTGTCGGGGATCGAACTGCAGTCCCTGCAGCTGCCTAAGCTTTCCTAAGCAGGCGCTTTAGACCACTGAGCCATCCTGCCAGGCCAGTTACTTGATTATGACATCCCACTTAAATAATGGAAGGCTGCTGGTGGCCTCCAAATGAATACAAGCTATGATAACTTCTCCATATTTGGGTCAACTTATCCAACAGACATATTATGCCCCAAACTGTTCAGATCAACCTAAAATTATTTTCAGACTTTAGTTGGTATATTAATTGGCTCCATCCAGATTTGGGGCTAATTTCTTTGGTGTCATTGTCATTATCCTTTAGATAAGTTAATTGAGTTTGCTTCTGTTTTCACAGATGGGTTATATTAGGTTACGTGAGCCTGTGTGCTGGCTTCCTCTTCTAAAATATAGGATATTGGTTTCTCACTGTGCAATAAAAGTTCAATCACAAAAACAAAAGGGAGAATTAATTTTTCCCACTTTACTTGTCAACATATACTGTTAAATTTTTGAAAATTTTAAAAATTTTAAAATTTTACAAAAGGTGGAAGTACATGAACAGAAAGATAATTCAATCAGGTAAATCAAGAAAAAATCTAATTTGTGGTCGAGGTTATGCTTGCATTTTTATTATATGGGTACCAGAGTGTGCTGTCAGGTTGTATCATGAACCTAGATCTAGGGAAGAAGTTAGCAACAATGAGGCTAGATTCTACCTAGGGCTAAGGAAAGAACAGACAAAATGGGAACCTAAGGTTGAAATCAATGATAGTATATACAGATAACTGAATTAAAAGTTACCAATATTTTTAAGACAAAGGAGATACAAAATATGTATATTAATTATAGATAAAATATTGTATTTCTTCCAAATTTTTCTGGTAAGAGATTTCTGCTAACTGACAACAAAATCTGACTAGTCTATAATTATAAATTTCTAAAAATTGTAATATAGTTACTATAGTTCAACATGGTCAAGAATATATTTAAAGGGGCTGGAGTTATAGCTCCATGGCACACGTGCCTGCGTGGCAAGTGCAAGGTCGTGAGTTCGAACCCTGGCCCCGCCCCCCCAAAGGAATATATTTAAGTGCACTATGATTTTTGTAAAATGTTCATTTGTGTGTGTTCTGTGTACTTGCTTATGTGTTTTTATGTATTTTGTTCACAGCTGTTTCTCTTTTTATTTGAGCCCAACAATTTTTCTTTTTTCATTTGTTCATAATACAATTTGGGTTATAAACTTAAAAATATGCTTTCTTCTGAGTTACCAGCTTAAAATTCATTTACTTGCAAGTTATCAAAAATTTTAATTAGCGAATATTCTGACCATTTTCTTTTTTTGCAGGACTAGGGTTCAAACTCACAGCCTTGGGCCGGGCGTGGTGGCGCACGCCTGTAATCCCAGCACTCGGGAGGCTGAGGCAGGAGGATCGATGTGAGTTCGAGACCAGCCTGGTGAGCTCAGGACCAGCCTGAACTGCATAGCGAGACTCTGTCTCAAAAAGACCAAAAAAAAAAAAAAAAAACTCACAGCCTTGAACTTGTCAGGCAGGCACTTGTGCTACAGAGCTATCTCCCCAGCCCCTTAATTAGCAAATATTCTTTAGTGTGAGGAAATATTATTGGACAGGACTCCAACTGGTGAGTGGGGGATGGTCAACCATTGTTCATTAATTAAGAGCCCCCAGTAATCTCCAGAGTCTCTTGGGAGATACCCCAAATAAATTGGTCATTAGAAAAGTTAAAGTTTTGTCAGAAAAAACTACAGGTTTTCACATATGTATAACAATTCATTATTATTTTTTATGTATTTAGTACAGAGTCTCACTATACAGATCAGACTCACAATGACCTTCCTGTTTTCAGACTCCCAAGCACTGGGATTATAGGCACATACCACCTCACCCAGTCTCAATCATCATCTCAGCATGCCCTGGGAGTGGGGCCAACATGAAATGCCAATGATCAAACCCTGGTACCTGTACCTGCTTAAGCAGGTGCTTTAGTCTGCGGAGCTATCTGACCAACCCAACAATTCATTATTGTTAATCTTGTGGTATAGCAAATATATTAATGATTCCAGATGTACAAGTCTTCCAAGATGGAAAATAAAGATTACTTATTGTAGGCCTGGGGAGACATCTACGTGGAACAAGTGCCTGCCTGGCGAGTGCAAGGTCATGAGTTCGAACCCTGGTCCTGCAAAAAACAAAAACAAAACAACAACAAAAAAATTCCTTATTGGAATAAGACTTTCAGATTAAGGCCTCTGCCTTTAACAAAGAAACAAACAAAAGCTTGTGAGGTATATCACATTAAATGACAAGTAATTAGGTGAAAGCTTCTTACATATTAGATATAGATGGTTGGTTAAAAAGTTATGCTTTGCCAAAATGAATTTTTTTGTGGTACTAAGAGTTGAACTCAGGACCTTGCACATGCCAGTCAGGTGCTTATGCCATTGAGCTGTCTCCCTAGGCCTCAAAATGAAAATTTAACTATGCTACAAAATGTTATCATAATTGTCATGCTGCAATGTTATATATGGTTCTGATCTCTAAATTTCTCTGTAAAATATGTAATTATTGCTTACCAAAATTCTACTGAGGTTTTTTTTTTTGTCTTTTTGAGACAGGGTCTCACTATGCAGTTCAGGCTGGCCTTGAGCTCCCTTTTGTAGCACAGGCTGGTCTCGAACTCACACCGATCCTCCTGCCTCAGCCTCCCGAGTGCTGGGATTACAGGCGTGTGCCACCACACCCAGCCCTACTGAGATTTAAATATTAGAATATTCATGGTTGGCAGAAAATAACAGCTCCATTTTATGTTTAAGGTGTTTGATATTCAGAACAGATAGTAATGTTAAACTTACTACCTCCATTATGGAGTAATGTCATTAAGCTCCTCCTTTGGATGTTTAACATTGAGGTTTGGGGAATAAAAATTAGGTAGATAGATGGATTAGAGGCTAGCCAATATTTTGACCCTATCCCTCCAGCGTCAATGAGGACTCATGACATAAGAGAACCTGTGCTGCAGCATCCTGTAGTGTGACTGAGTCGCTGGTTTTCTGATCAAGGAGTTTATGAAACCAGTGAAGAAAGTGATAAATGATGTATAGTGTGCCCTAAGGCCAGTCACCTGGAGAGAAAATAATCTCCCAAGCTTTCACAGGAAGCAACTTGGTCAGGCAACAGCTGTGACTCATCTAGATCACTGAAACCGACAGAAAACTTAAGAGGTGCCATACTTGGTTCCAAGGCAAATGCTGGGGAGTTTTAACTGCCCTTAGTAGACAGCAGAAGTTATTTTTTATTTGAACAGGTCTTCACCATCCAGCAGAAAAGCATAACCAAGCTGGGCGTGGTGGCACATGCCTGTAATCCCAGCACTTGGGAGGCTGAGGCAGGAGGATCAGTGTGAGTTTGAGACCAGCCTGGGCTACAAAAGTGAGCTCAAGGCCAGCCTGAATTGCATAGTGAGACCCTGTCTCAAAAAGACTAAAAAAAAAAAAAAGCATAACCACACGGTATGGAGAGTAATATCATAATAATATACTAGTTGTAAAAGGTTCAAATCACTAACAACTTCTGACTATTGCCAGCTGAACTCATTAGTGTTAGGGTTATTGGACTGTATAGGATTACATTGCTGTATAAAGGTACCAAAAGTCTTTGGACTAGCATCAAGAATGAAAAGATCTTCCACAGAGTTACCCAAACACAGCTTCTCCAACTGTAGTGGAACAACTACTATTCACACAACAAAATAGTAAAGGGAAAGATGTTGGGAGTGGCTGAAACTGGAAATTGATCATACGTGGAAAGGTAAGACAAGGCCTCAGTGCCTGAGGCAGTCAAGATACCTCAATCTTGAAAAAACATCCTGTCTTGTCAATTTTAGCTCTTAGTTGCTAGGCAATCTTGTGTCTCCTGATACTAACTATACAAAGGTATAAATAAATCCCCCTATTGTTGTTCTTTGGGTCTTTTGCCAATCAGGCAAGCAACGCTCCACCGAAATCCAACTCTTGTCTCTTGTCTATTTTTAACTCATTCCTGATACCTTTCCTCTCCAGGGTACACCAAGAGACCAAGAAGTTCTTAAAAGGCAGGAGGTTTATTACAAGTTCAAAACCAGCTTGGGCTACAAAGTGAGCTCAAAGCCAGCCTGAACTGCCTAGACCCTGTCTCAAAAAGGCAAATGAAAAACCCTGTTAATATTTGCTTTTGAGTGCTTGATGCATTGTGTCAACTTGAAGAGGTTAGACATTTCATTAAGTGACTCAGAGAGCCAGGGTTCTTGGTAAACATCCTCTTCCTCTGCAAGAAGAGGGCAGGGACATTGTGCAGTTCTACCTGCCCTCTCTAGGGCATGGAGGCAGGATGTGGAGGGCCCACCCTAGAGTGGCTCAGCGCTTAAAGGATGTGTAAAGGGAATTGAGGAAGGATGGTTGGTGCCGCTTCCTTGGAGAGCTCAGATCTTCACACTGATCGGGGAAGCAAGGGCCAGAGGCTTGTTAGAAGTTGCTGCAGCTGCTCCTCCCTTCGCTCTTTGCCGTTTTCTGCCACCATGAACTGCCGACCTCTGCCATGTGCCACCCTGCCTTAGAGCCACCCAAGTAATGGACTGAAACCTCCACAAACCGCGAGCTAAATAGACCTTTCCTTCTTTAGTGTTGGGTGTCAGGTATGTTATCCAAGCAATAAGTAAGAATAACTGAGACAACATTTAGTGTGATTATTGATATTAATTAGTAGGCTTAAGTCCATTATCCTGCAATTTATTTTCTAATTTGTCCTATCTGTTTTCGTTCTTTTTTTTTTTTTCTTCCTTTTTCTGCCTCCTCCCTTGGGGGATTAACTGAATAATTCCTCCACTGACTTATTAAAATGGTAACTCTTTGTTTTCTGATTTTAGTGGTTGTTGTAGGGTTCATACCTTACATCTTCAACTTGTCATAATCTACTGCTATATTCTGGATTTAAAAGGTTCTCCAAAGGCTCACAGGTTCATTGCTTAGTCCCAGCTTGGTGCACTGGGAAGCCATGAAATCTCCAAAAGATGGAGTTCGGTGAGAGATTTCCAGTCATAGGACACATGCCCTTGAGGGGGCTGGTGAGACCTTGTTCTTCCCTCTTGATCTTTCTCTTTCAATTCCTGGCCAAGAGATGACAGGTTTTGCTCACTATACACATTCCATCATGATGTGTGGTTATGGCACAGGCTCAAAACAATGAGGCCAACTAACCAGGGACCAGAAATACTGAAAATGTGAGCCACAGTGAATCTTTACTCTTTATGAATTGATTGTCTCAGGTATTTACAGTGATAGAAAGCTGACTCAGATACTTTCAAATGTAGCAGGTAGTGCAACTTCACATGTAGTATAAGACCTTTACAGTACTACATTCCTATTTCTCCCTTGTGGCCTGGATGCTATTGGCATACAATTTATTTTTACATACATTATCAACTCTACATTAAAGACCCTTTTTATTTAGACAGTCACTTACCATTTTTTCTTTGTGGTATGGCATTGAGCCCAAGACCTTCTTACTGAGTTATCTTGCCATCCACCCTGCCTTGTTTTTAAAGACAGGGTCTTAGTCAGTCACCAAATTTTCCAGGTTGGCCTCAAACTTGTATTCCTCCTTTCTCAATGTCCCAGAATGTTGGTATTACAATTGTGTGCCACCACTTGTGCTTACATAGTCACTTATCTTTTAGAAGCATTCACGTAACAAGAGTGCTCCCTTATAGTTACCATGTCTGGTGTTTGTCGTTGCTTTGGATAGATCTGTATTGCTTTCTTATGTCATTTTGCTTCTGGTGCAACATGTTCACTAACATTTTTGTGGTGTAAACTGAGCCCCTGGTGGTGCACTCCTGTAATCCAAGTACTTGGAACACTGAATCTAGGTTGATATATATTTTATTCTTCCTTTTTTTCTGTCTTTTTGAGACAGGGTCTTGCTATGCAGTTCAGGCTGGCCTTCAGCTCAGTTTTGTAGCCCAGGCTGGTCTCGAACTCTCACCGATCCTCCTGCCTCAGCCTCCTGAGTGCTGGGATATATTTTATTCTTCTAATACTTAAAAAATATTGTCTTCTCTTTGTTTCCAGTGACAAAGCAATATCATCCTTAAAATCTTTTGGTAATTTTTCTATTATTTTTACTTTGGTAAAATACATAGAACATAAGATTTACATGTTAACTATTTTCAAGTGCACAATTTATGGGTACTGAGTGCATTCATGTTGTGGTACAACCATCACCACCATCTATCTCCTAAACATTCTCATGTCCTCAAACCAAAACTTTGTTCCTATGAAACAGTGACTCCCTGTTGGGCCGATGCCCATGCTGCAGTCCAGCAGGTCATGATGGTGGCAAATCAGCATGGTGAGCAGATCCCAGAACCAACAATGACAAGTTGCTCTTAGGCTGTCCTCTGTTCCCTCTCCCTAGGTTAACTGAGAACTTCCTCTTTTGATTGTCATGCATGCCAGCCCTTCCCCAGTCAGCACCTGTTGCATCACTAGGCAGCTCATATAAACTCTGCCCCTAGCCCAATCCAATAAAAGCTCCAGCCTCTGCCTCCACCCTGAGGTTCCTTAGCTTCTCTCTTGGCCACCCTCCCTCACCCAGCAATGAAGGATTTCTTTACTGTTTTCCACTTCTCTTTTTCACCAGAGGAAGAAACTTTATAATTTTGGTGCCATGACTCAGATTTTCAGGGCACTTAGCTCCTGGGAGCCATCCTTGGTTTTCACTTCCCTTCCACCACAACGAGCTCTCCTCACTCCCTCATCTCTGCCTCTGTTGTTTCTGCCTTTCCAGTTTCCATCCCTGACATCGCTAGCCTGCATCCAACACCAATCCATCCGGTGGTGCTAAACCCCTACCCCATGCTCTCTCACATTTCCCCTCCACTACCAACGTTATGGTCCTGGATCTCAAGGATGCATTCTTCACTATCCCCTACACCCTGATTGGTAGGACCTCATTGCCTTCATGTGGACAGACCCAGATATTCTCTGTTCCCCACAGCTCACATAGATGGTCCTGCCTCAGGCACTGACAGATAGTCCTCACTTCTTTAGCAGGGCTCTGGCTACTGATCTGGTAGCCTTCAATCTCAAACCTAGCACTCTCTTCCAGTATATAGATGGTCTTCTTCTCTGTTCCCCCTCCCACGCCTTAGCCATACAATGTACAGCTACCCTTCTCAACTTTCTCTGGGGTTGTGGATACAGAGTTTCCCCTGACGAACTCAAACGGCTTCACCAAAGGCCAAATACCTATCAACCTCACTCCCACTACTTGCTTAATGACTGCTGATCCCAAAGTTCTCCATGACCTCCAAGTACCTACTGCAAAGCAACAAGCCTGAATTTCCTTGGTCTAGCTAACTTTTTCCACCTTTGGGTTCCTAACTTTTGCTTCCCTGGATCAACCCCTCTATAAAGCATCGAAAGACTCCCCTGTAGGAACCTCTCAACCCTCCCTCCCCTCTTCCTTTCACAAGCTGCAAGAGGCCCTCTTAAAGAGCCTACCTCTCACTCTCCCTACCCAACCCTTTACTCTATACACTACCTCTCAAAAACACAATGCAGTGACAGTACTAGGACAGAAAAAGGGACCTTCGTTTCAAGCAGTAGCATACTTATCAAAACAACTAGATAGTACATGGGTGGGTACCCTGCCTTGGAGCCCCACATTGTGCACCACTGGCTGATCTTCCTGGTCCTCCTGGTGGCACACTTGGGAATAATGGGCCACTATCATCCTTCCCATTCTAGGTCCTCTTAACATGATCATTTTTTGGTACTCGTAGCACCTTGTCTTTTTAAACATTTTTTTGAGATTTCTTCAGTTGAGGATATAAGCTTTTATCACCAATGAACTTCTTGTCCTGGCTGAGACCTCTGGCACCAGCTTCCACCTGGGCCTGACTCATCATCCTGACAACTACCTAGCTGGTATGGTTTATATCTAGTTGTCCCTCCAAAGCCTCATGCAGTCATGGGGTGGGGACTCCTAGAGTTTGAGACTTGACTCATGATCCACTGGAATTACTGTTTTAGTACTGATGGGATTATGGGTCTGAGTACTTCTGGGATTATGGGTGTGGCCTAAGGCAGATAGGCTGAGGCAGAGAACCTGAATGTAATATAAAGAAAGACAGAGAGATAGACTCAAGCTATTGCTCTCTGCTGCCCTTGTTGGTCAGTTGCCCCTGTCACAATTGTTGCTGTTCTGCCGCCATGAACTAGATGCTCTCTGCCCTGTTCCACTCAGCCTTGGGCCAGCCGAATATGGACTGAAACCTCCAGTAACTGTGAGCTAAATAAACCTTTCCTTCCTTCATTTTGAGTGTCAGGTATTTGTCCCAGCAACGAGTAAAAAGTAACTAAGACAGAATTTGGTACCAGGAGTGGGGTAGATAAGTTTACACAGGCAGAAGGATGTAAAAATTGTAACAGTGGAAAAGAAAGTGAATGAGATCCTGAACCAATTAGAAAAGAACAAATTGGAATGGTTCCCAGACCTAGCAGCAGAAAAAGAAGGCAGGAATTGTGAAGAGAGAAATGAGAAAAAAGTTCGAATTCAGGAAATGAAAAGGAGAGAAAAAGAAGAAATGAAAAAGAAGAAGAAGGAAATGGATGAACTGAAGAGTTATTCATCACTAATGAAATCTGAGAATATGTCTTCAAATCAGGGCAGCAATGATTCAGATCCACTCACGTGAAAGAAGAAAAGGACAGCATTGGTCGTTGGACTCCAAATGATTTGTGCTATGGATTGGCTGAAAGTCTGTTGGAATTTTGCTTGTACCCAGAGACTTTGCCTAAGACTGAGATTAAGAATGGTGGATTCATTCATCTTTTAAGAAATATTTCAAAGAAGCAAACTATTGGGACAGTGGCATGGTTGTTATTGGCAGCTTTTTAGCTAGATTTATGTTGAAAATCAAGAGGAAAGAGCCCAGAAGGATGATTTAAAATATTGTGAGTTTGGTCAGGAAGGAAGCACCAGGAGAGCTGTGGACTGCAACAATGGAGCTGAAAGGATCTCCACTGCTGGGAAGGAACCAGAGAATCAAATGGATGGCCTGAGGGCATCACAAGAGGCGGCAGCCCTCTACCTTTTTCAGCCCCAGAATTGCAAAGGAAAAAGGCTTTGCCTTGAGAAGAAAGCCACAGAGACCCAAATGGTGGCAGTGGCCAAACCAGGTTCCAAAATGGTGCTAGCATGGAGAATTTGTTCCTCAGAATCAAGGTCAGAGTGTTCATTAATCCAGGCACTCCACCCCTACAACCAAGAGAGAAGGAAGCCTGGCTACTGCTCCAGCTGGCAGGAGACCTGGGAGACCAGGCAGTGTGGCCCTGAGAGAGAAGTGTGTGAAGCAGAGAGTGAGAAGCCAATTCAGTGGAAACCCCAGATGTTTGGAAAAGCAAGAAATGTGGATCATCTAAGGGAAACTGCAAAGAGGGAGCTAAGCCAGCCTAAGAGAGAATCCATGGCAATTACCACGAAGAGTGTCTCAGGGACGGAGCTTCATGGAGCTCACAACTCAGTGCAGATTGTTTTATTTTTTTAAGAATTTTTTTTATTAACCATTCTTCAAATGATGGGCATTTTGCTTGTTTCCAAGATTTGGCTATTACAAATTGGGCTGCTATAAACATAGGTGCACAGATATCGCTATGGTATGATGTTTTCAGTTCTTCTGGGAAAATTCCCAGTAGGGGGATAGCTGGATTGAACGGAACTTCCAATTCTAGTTTTGTAAGGATCCTCCACACTGCTTTCCATAATGGTTG
>PVJA010022611.1:0-11514 GCA_004027025.1 Myocastor coypus | reverse complement strand
CTTTCCCCACAGCCTCTCCAGCATTTGTTGTTGGTTGGTTTCTTTATGGTAGCCATTCTTTCTGGGGTGAGATGGTATCTCAGTGTTTTGATTTGCATTTCATGAATGGCTAGCGATGTGGAGCATTTCTGCATGTTTTTATAGGCTTGCTGAATTTCTTTCTCTGAGAAGTGTGTGTTCATCTCAGATGCCCATTTCTGGATTGAATCTTTGAATTTTGGAACTCTAATGGTTTTTAGTTCTTTATAAATTCTAGACAGAAGACCTTTGTGTGAATACTTATTAGTTAAAATGTTTTCAAAATTTGTGTGTTGTCTTTCCACTCTGTTGGTAATTTCTTTTGACATGCAAAAACTTCTCAGCTGGAGTAGGTTCCAGTTGTTGATTCTTTGAACTGTTAAATGAGCATTTTGATTTTTGTCCATGAACTCTTTGCCTACCCTGATGTGTTCAAGATTTCCTTTGACTTTCTCCTCTAGGAGACTTAGTGTTTCTCTTTTAATATTTAGAACTTTAATCCATTTTAATTTTAGTTTAGTGCCTGGTGATAGACCTGGGTCAAGTGTTAGTTTTTGACATGTGGAGAGCCAGTTTTTACAGTACCATTTGTTAAAGAGGCTATCTTTCTTCCAGTAAACGTGTTTGGCCCCTTTGTCAAAAATAAGATGGCTGAATGTGGTTGTATTTACTTCTGCATCTTCTAACCTATTCCATTTATCCTCAGGTCTATTTCTTTTTGCCAATACCATGCTGATTTTATCACGGTAGCTCTGTAGTATAATTTTAGGTTAGGAATTGTAGTGCCGCCTGCCTTACCTTTGTTGCTCAGGATTGTCTTACAATTCTGGGTCTTTTTTGGTTCCAAATAACTTTTAGGAATGACTTCTGCAGTTCTATGAGGTATGTTGATTGTATTTTGATAGGAATTGCATTAAATCTGTATAACAGTTTAGGGAGTATGGCCATCTTCACAATGTTGCTTCTTTCTATCTAGGAGCAGGGAATATCTTCCCATTTTCTGAAATTCTCTAAGATCTCTTTTTTCAAGTACTATAGTTTTCATTGAAAAGGTCTTTTACTTCTTTAGTTAGGTTAATTCCTAAATATTTCATTTTTTTCAGTGCTATCATAAAAGGTATTATTTCTCTAACTTCTCTCTCAGCGTGTTTGTTGTCTGTATAGAGGAATGCCATTGACTTTTGAGTGTTGACTTTGTAACCTACTATGCTACTGAATTTGTGCATCAATTCTAGTAGCTTGTTGGTGGAGTTTTTTGGGTCTTCCAAGTAAATTATCATGTCATCTGCAAAAAAAATGATAATTTAACTTGCTATTTACCTACTTTTATTCCTTTTATTTCTCTCTTGTGTCTAATGGCTGTAGCTAATGATTCCAGAACTATACTGAATAGGAGTGGTGATAGAGGATAACCTTGTCTTGTACCATATTTGAGTGTAAAAGGCTTCAGTTTCTCCACATTTAGAATTATGTTAGGTGTTGGATTGTCATAGATGGCTTTTATCAGCTTGAGGTAGAGGCCCTCTATTCCAAGTTTCTTTTCTTTTCTTTCTTTTTTTTTTTTTTTTTTTTTTTTTTTTTTTTTTTTTTTTTTTTTTTTTTTTTTTTTTTTTTTTTTGTCTTTCTGAGACAAGGTCACATTATGCAGTTCAGGCTGGCCTTGAGCTCAGTTTTGTAGCCCAGGCTGGTCTCAAATTCACACCGATTCTCCTGCCTCAGCCTCCCAAGTGCTGGGATTACAGTCATGCACCACCACGCCCAGTCCTCTATTCCAAGTTTCTTCAGGACTCTGAACATGAATGAGTGTTGGACTTTGTCAAAAGCCTTTTCTGCATCAATTGAGACAATCATGTGATTTTTTAATTTGGCTCTATTGATATAGTGTATCACATTTATAGATTTGTGTATATTGAACCACCCTTGCATCCCTGGGATGAATCCTACCTGGTTATGGTGTATAATCTTCTTGATGATTTGTTGTATTCTAGTGGCAAGGATGTTTTGAGAATTTTTGCATCTATGTTCATGAGAGAAATTGGCCTGTAGTGCTCTTATTTATTTATTTATTTATTTATTTATTTATTTATTTTTGGTCTTTTTGAGACAGAGTCTCGCTATGCAGTTGAGGCTAGCCTTGAGCTTACTTTTGTAGCCCAGGCTGGTTTCGAACTCACATCGATCCTCCTGCCTCAGCCTCCCGAGTGCTGGGATTACAGGCATGTGCTACCACGCCCGGCTCTCTCTTTTTTAGTTGCATCTCTTTCTGGTTTTGGTATCAGTATAGTACTTGTCTCTAGGAATGATTTTAGGAGGATTGCTTCCTTTTCAATTTCATTGAAGAGTTTGAGAAGTACTGGGATTATGTCTTCTATAAATTTGTTGTAGAATTCAGTGGTGAATCCATCAGGTCCTAGACTTTTCTTTGTCATTAGGCTTTTTATTACATTTTGTATTTCATTGGCTGTTATTGGGTTGTTGAAAGCTCTTATAGCTTCTTGATTCCTTTTTGGTAATTTATACTTTTCTAGGAATCTGTCCATTTCTTCTGTGTCTTAAATTCTACAAGATAAAGATTCTCAAAATAGCTATTTATGATCCTCTCAATCTCTGCTGGGTCTGTAGTAATTTCACCCTTTTCGTTTCTTATTGCTTAAATTTGCATGTTTTATTTCCTCTTTGATGAGGTTAGCTAGGGGCTTATCAATTTTATTTAATCTTTCAAAGAACCAGCTTTTCAATTCATTATTTTTTGTATTGTTTTCTTCGTCTCAATTGAATTAATTTCTGCTCTAATCTTTATAATTTCCTCCTGGGTCCGGCAGGATTACTCAGTGGTCTAAAGCACCTGCTTAGGAAAGCTTAGATGGCTTCAGGGACCCGCGGTTCGATGCCCGGCAGTACATGCTGTGCCAGCCCTGCCCTCAGGGCAAGCTGAGCCGGCCTTAAAAATAAATAAACAAACAAACAAAAGTTCTGAAACAAGACAAAAATAAAAAATAAATTATTCTTTTTTAAAAAAAATGTATAATTTCCTCCCATCTTTAGGCTTTTGATTTTGTTTGCCCTTCCATTTCTAGTCAGTTTAGGTCTTGCATTAGAGTACTTATTTGTTCCCATTCTATCTTCTTAATATGTGAGTTCAGGGCTATAAATTTCCCTCTATGAACTGCTTTTATTCCATCCCATACATTCTGGTGAGTTGTCTTGGAATTTTCATTAAATTGTAGATATTGTTTAACCTCTTGTTTAATTTCATCTGTAATCTAGTGGTTGCTGAGAAGGGTGTTGTTTAATTTCCACGTATTTCTGGGGTTCTTGTGTTTTCTTTTGTCATTTATTTCCAATTTCATTGCACTGTTGTCAGATAGTATGCATAGGTTAATTTGTTTTCTTGCATATACTTAAGCAGGACCTAGCCGGGCATGATGGAGCACGCCTGTAATCCCAGCACTTGGGAGGCTGAGGCAGGAGGATCGGTGTGAGTTTGAGACCAGCCTGGGCTACAAAACTGAGAGCTCAAGGCCAGCCTCAACTGTACAGCGAGACCCTGTCTCAAAAAGACAGGAAAAAAAAAGCAGGACCTATGGATTAATATGTGGTCTATTTTAGAAAATGTCCCATGTGCAGCTGAAAAAAAATGTGTATTCTGAAGTGGTTGGATGGAACATTCTGTGTATGTTCCAGATTCTGATTCAGGTCTGCTACTTCTTTGCTAATTTTTTGTCTGCTTGACCTATCTTTTTGGGATAAAGGGGTGTTAAGGTCTCTTGTTAAGACTGTGGTATTGTGTATGAGATTTTTCATGTCCATTATGGTTTGTCTTATATAACTTGGTGCTCCCGTGTTGGGTGTCTATATATTTATGAGTGTTACCTTTTCATCTTAAATTTTTGTGCTAACTAGTATTGAGTGGCCTTCTTTATTTCATTTGACCAGTCTTGGTTTGAAGTTTAGAGTGTTTGCAAACAACATTGCTACCCCTGAATTTTTCTGAGGTGTTGGAGCATGTAGTATTGTTTTCCATCCGTTAATTTCTAGCCTACGAGTTTCTTCATGAGTTAAGTGTTTCTTGTATACAGCATATGGTTGGATTTTGCTTCCTTATCCACTCTACCTGTCTATTTCTTTTAATTGGAGAACTGAGTCCATTTACATTGATGGTTATAATTGAAATGTATTGACTTATGATTGAGATGAGTTTTACTTACTACTCTTTGCCCCTTTTCCTTCTATGTTTAATTGGTTGCCCTATTTGGTGGGTTCTTTTTGTTCTCATTTGTTGAGTTCTGGTCGTTTTGGTCCCTCTCTAAAAACTTTTTTAGTATACTTTGTAGGGTTGGCTTTGATGTCATGTAATTCTTTAGTTGTTCCTTGTCATGGAAGTATTTCACTTCTCCCTCATACTTAAAAGAGAGTTTTGTGGGGTATAGCAGTCTTGGCTGAAATTTGTTTTCATGGAGGACTTGAAGCACTCTGCTCTGTGCTTTTCTTGACCTCAGGGTTTGTGAAGAGAAATTTGCCATTATTCTGATGGGTTTTCCTTGAAATGTGATCAGTTTCTTTTCTCTAGAAGCTTTTAGTATATTCTTCTTTTGCTGGATTTCTGGGATCTTGACTATTATATATCTGGGTGTGTTTTTAGTCGGGTTGATATTATTTGGTGATCTATATGTGTCAGTTACCTGAATGTCTGATTGTTTTCTCAAATTTGGGAAGTTTTCTGCTATTACTTCTGCTCATATTCATTTTATATAATTTGTGTCGACTCCTTCTTTCTCTTTGATTCCTGTTAATCTCACGTTCATTTTTGCATCATCTTGCAGTTGTTGAATTATTTTTTCCTGCTTCTTGGTTGTTTTTAAGAGATCTTTTCTTACCTTTTCACTAGCTGCGACTTTGTCTTCAAGATCTGAGACTGTCTTCACTTTCGTTCATAGGGTTTTGCCAACTTGTGATTGAGATTTTATTTTCTTGTATGTCTCTTTGAAGCTCTTTCATGCGATCTATGTCTTTCCTATATTGCTCAGTGAGGGAATCCATCATTTTTCTATTCTCCTCTAATTTTTTTTTATCAATATCTTCCTTAGTCATACTGGAGTCTCTCATTATAGTTATCCTTTTTTTAATAAAGAATTTTTTATTTTATTTATTTATTTTTTCTTGTTTCAGAACCTTTATTTGTTTATTCACTCATTTTTATGGCCGGCTCAGCCCACCCTGAGGGCAGGGCTGGTGCAGCATGTGGTGCCAGGGATCGAACCGCGGTCCCTGAAGCGGCCCAAGCTTTCCCAAGCAGGCGCCTTAGACCACTGAGCCATCCCGCTGGGCCCCTATAGTTATCCTTTATCTCTCTAGTTCTGAGATTATTTCTGATCTGTTCTCCTGTCTACCTTTCTGTAGTTGTTCTCCTACTTTAGACGCTGTTAATTTAGAGATGCCTTTTTTAACTTCAGAGGTTACTTCTGCTGTTTTCCTCTATACATTTCTGCAGTTGTTTTTCCACTTTAGAGTCTATTAATTTATGTGTTTCTTTTTTTACTTCAGATATTATCTCTGATCTGAGTTGCTCTATACGTTTCTGCACTTGTCTACCTCAGAAGCTAACGATTCAGAGATTTTGTCTGCATGACTCCCATTTTCTTGTATGGTAGTGTCTCCTGTATCTGTTCCAGGTGGGCTTGGGACCTGAGATTGCATTTTGCTCCTTGTCTGTATCCCTTTGTATAGCAGTGACCTTTGGTGCAGGACTGCATGTCTGCAGGTTAGTTGTTCAGCCTGGGCTGCTGGGTCAGCTCAGCTGCTTGTAGACCGGGAGAGGGAGGTCTCACTCACCTGGCGGACCTGGCTGTGGACAGGCTATGCTTGCGTCTGGCTGGAGGTCTGACTCATGTGGTGGAGCCAGTGCTGGATAGGCTGCACTTGTGGCAGGCTGAAGGTCTGACTCACATGGTGGGCCTAGCTGCTGGATAGGCTGTGCTTGTGGCGGGCCGGAGGAGGTCTCCCATGGCCAATGTGGTGCTGGATAGGCTGCACTTGAGGTGGCTGGAGGAGGTCTGACTCATGCAGCTGGCCTACTGCTGGATAGGCTGCACTTTCAGCCAGCCAGAGGAGATCTGACTCATGCGGTGGGTCATATTTTTATTACTTTTAATAAGAAATAACATTGAGACAGTTTCAAAACACATTATTAGGACAGCCACAATAATTGATACAGTTCATATTGTTGTCTTCATAGTAGTTGTTCAGAGTACAAGATGCAGATATAACCTTTCTAAACATTATTGGTACAAATATTTCTTCTCATTGAACTAAGAGAAAGCAGTTTTATACATAGACCAATATTCCATAACAGTAGTGGGTTATCAGCAGAACTGGCAATGTTGGAAGCTGTTGACTTGAGCATTTTATAGCTCAGCATACTAATCTGGCTTTACTTTTTATGCCTTGTGATTAAACTTTTCTCCTGGATGGTTAAGGATAAGTTAAAGCAAGACCTATATAGCAAACCATGTAACTTTTATATCTGACAAGGTCAGTCAAATCCCTTCAGAATTTACCTTGAAACCATGTACAGTGCTTTGCAGAACTTTTGTCAGTGTCAGCCATCTAGATGAGTCATGGCCATTGCTTGACCAGTTTGCTCTCTTGAAAAGTTACTCTTTTAATATGTATATGAATATCTGTTTTTCCTCTGGCTGACTTTAGGACTTTTTCTTTCTTTCTTCCTTCCTTCCTTCCTTCCTTCCTTCCTTCCTTCCTTCCTTTCTTTCTTTCTTTCTTTCTTTCTTTCTTCTTTCTTCATTCTTTTAATAAGAAATAGCAACATGACATTTTCAAAAATACGTCAGTAGTACATTCCAAATAACTGATACAACGCATATTGTTGTCCTCATTGTAATTATACAGAGTACAGGATGGAGACATGACAATTTTTTCTAATTACTATTGGTACAAAAAATTACTTCTCATTGAACTAGGACTTTTTCTTTACTGCTAGTTTCAAACAATTTCATTAACCTGTACTTGCTATCGTTTCTCTTCCTTGGGATTTGTTGAGCTGTGTAGAGTATGGATCTATGGATTTTTAAAAAAATGTATTTTGAAAAAAAATGTATTTTGCTGTTAACAGGGTCTCACCATGCAGTTCGGACCTGTAGTGATCGTTCTGTTTTCAGTCAGCCCAGTGCTGGGATTACAGGCATGTGTCACCATGACCATACCCGGACATGGTCAGAGGCTTGAGTGCACTAGCATGAAGTGTGGGACTGTGGATTGAACCCTGGTCCCTGTGCTTGCCAAAGCAAGTGCTTAGTCTGCTGAGCTATCTTGCCAGCCCTCTGTAAGCTTTTTGTTCTCATCAAATTTGGAAAAATCTCATGCATTTCTTCCTTCAAATATCTTTTCTGTCTTCTGTTTCTCTCCTTTTACACAGAAGTTCCAACTAGATTAGTCTTTCCTCCCTCCCTGCACCTCTCTGCTTAATTTTTTTTTTGTACTGGAAATCAAACTCAGGACCCTGCACTTGCCAGGCAGGTGTTTACAGAAAGCACTGGACACATACCACATAGGCTCTTGCCTCAGCGTTGGGGAGCTAGCTCCTTGGCCCTCTCTGCTTAATTTTGGATACCACTTACTGCTGTCTTCAAGTCTGTTAACCTTTCTTTCACAGCCTCCAAGTTTTCATTTATCCAACCCATTACTTTTTTTTTTTTTTTTTTGTATTTTAGTGAAGGGTCTACAAGGTGTTCAGAGCCTCACTATCAGATCAGACTCATTAGTGATCTGCCTGTTTACAGCCTCCCAAGAGCTGGGATTACAGGCGCACACCACCATGCCCAGTCTCAACTGACATAGCATCATGCCCCAGGGGTGGGGCCAACCTGGCAGGTCTAGGGATCGAAGCAAAGACCCTCAGCTTGCTTCCAGGTGCTTTAATCCACTGAGCTATTTGGCCGGCCCTCAACCCACTACTTTTTATCTCAGACATTGTACATATCATCTTTAGAATTTCAATTTGTCTTTCACTTTCACATATATTTTGTCTCTAGCATTCAACATAAGAAACTGTGTTTTAGTGTTCTTTCTTTTTTCTTTTTTTGTCTTTTTGAGACAGGGTCTCACTATGGAGTTCAGGCTGGCCTTCAGCTCACTTTGGTAGCCCAGGCTGGTCTCAAACTTGCACTGATCCTCCTGCCTCAGCCTCCCAAGTGCTGGGATTACAGGCGTGAGCCACCACGCCTGGTTTGTTTTAGTGTTCTTGCTTATTAATATTTTTGTCCTTGTAAGTCTTTGTTGGGACTGAGTACTTATTAACTTATTTACTTATTTGTCTATTTCTGTATGTTTATTTTCCTGGGTTTTTTTTTTTTTTTTTGTATGACTGGCATCTTTTATTAGTTATCAGGTGTTGTAACTACTACCTCTACAGGTGTCAAATATTTTTGGTATTCCTATTTTTTAGCTTTGTCCTGGAGCACATTTTTTTTACAGTACAAATTGATTTATTTAAAACAATTATAAAAGAGCACAACAAAATAGAGATTATCCTTAAAATTATTAATGCTTTGTTAAAGATCTGATAAGATTAGAGGGTAAGAAATGGTATTGGGCGGGGGGGGGGGGAGCACCTGACTAGTTCTAAGGTTTTAGATACAATGCAGTTGATTACATATTAATTCAGCTATTACATACTGGGGATAATCATTGGGGGATCCATCACTTATCTACAGGGAACTTTACACAAATCAGACCCAAGCAGACTTCCCCAGTGCCGTCCTTCTCCAATCCTTAGGACCCTAAAGCCACGTGGATGACAAAATTCCTGTCCTCTCTCCACCCCATTCCCTATCCACATATTCTTCCCTCCCCTCAGGTGCTGTGCAAGCTGAAAGAAGCTTGGTCTCTGCAGCTAGAACTTCGACTGTTCGGGCTACAGAGATCCTGTGTGACTAGTCTGTAGGGAACAGTCTTATCTTAATACTTTAAATTAATAAGGAATAGCCTCTTCCCCAACATAATCCAGATGCTCTTCAATGCACATATGGATTAAGTATGAGGGATCAGCCATACCTTTAGCAAGACCAATAGCTCACTAACCCTCACAATTTACCACTACGTGCAAACTCCTTATCCAGGGGCGGGTGTAAAACCACTGTCGTTCATTCTCTCTCTCTCTCTCTCTCTCTCTCTCTCTCTCTCTCTCTCTCTCTCTCTTTCTCTTTCTCTCTGAAGAACCTAAGTCTGTCCTGGGGTATAACTGAGTTACTTGGCAACACTTTAATCCTTTGAGTTGGACTGGAATGCAACAGTGCTCAGTTGAGGACTAACTGCTCCCCAGGGTCTGGCCTGATAGCTCAGTGGACTAAAGCACCTGCTTCAGCTGGAGTTTGATCCCCAGCATGCAGTGCTGGCCCCGCCCCTGGGGCACACTGAGACAGTAATTGAGACCGGGCATGGTGGTGTGTGCCTGTAATCCCAGTGCTTGGGAGGCTGAAAAACAGGTGAATCACTGAGTCCAATCTACATAGTGAGACCTTGTAGACCCTATACCACCTGACCTAAATAATTTTTTTTTAAAAAAATCTGTTCCCAGTACTGAGGCAAGAGCCTGTATGATCCATGTCCAGTGCCTTATAATTTATGAGATTTTTCCCATCCCAAATCAAAGGTGATCATCACTGGCCTCTAGTGCTTTCCTGAAATTCTTCCTCAGCCTGTGACCCCCTCACACACATGACCTGAGTCCCTGTGCTGGATCTTCAGGGGTCTTTCCGCAGATCCTGGCTCTCCTGTCACATCTCTTTGCTCCCAGTACTTCATCCTATAAGCCAGTGGCTTGGGAAGCTTGGCTCCCAGCTATCTCCCCCCAAGATGCCACTGGTGTTGCCTGGGGATTCCTGGAGCATAGCAGTGGAGCTCTCTCAGGGAGGAGAGGGACTTCCTCTTTTGTTTAGCCCCTTGAGGACCATCATCCTCTGCTACCTGATGTCCAGATCTGATAGCAAGACCCTGTCTCAAGAACCAAAATAAAAAATAAAAAGTTAAACACAGAGTTGGTTGACCACGCAAGCTGGCATTATTCTAGTCCTAATAGATATAACCTGATCCTACATCAGAGAGATCTCCCATACTCTTCTGCAATTGACTTTTGGGTTGACTATGTAAAATAGCCCTATAAATGATATGTCCTGTATTAAATCTATTCCCTTGCAAGCGCTGACTACAACAGTACATGATATAAAAGTGGCTCCCACCTTGGGCATTATTAGATGTGCAGTACAGTGACCATCACACCGCACGGACATCACTACCATCCATCCCCAGAACGTTCTCATCTCTCAGACTAAAGCTCTGTCTTCAGTAAACACAGGCCCCGGATACCCCTGCCCCCCAACCCCTGCTTCCTGGGCACCCCCACCCTACCTTCTGACTCTGGATTTGACTCCTCTAAGGACCTCCTAGAAAAGGAATGATGCAGGATTTGTCCTTTTGGGAACTGGTTTGTTTCACTTGAAAGTGCACGCATGTTGTAGCATGAGCCAGAATTCTGATGCCGTCTCTGCCTCCTCCTCAGCCCTTGGATTACAGGCATGAATAAACTATGTTGGGCTCTTATTACTTTTGTGCTAATGTTTTCATTTCTTTTCCTTAGTTGACTCATAGCTAGTCTTCCTTGTTTTCTAAGGAGAACTCACTGAATGTGGTTCACCCCCTCCTGAGACCTATGTTCTCCGTTACACATTTTCTTGCCACGTCTGAGCAAATGCCACCAGACAACCAAGAAATGATCAATGTCTCAGGTCTGTTTCCCAGATTTGTGCTGATGTGTGAAACTCTGTACCAAGGATCTGCACTGGGAAGGCCCAAAGGTCAGCAGTGGAAGCTTGAAAGTCTGTGCCAGCAGGATGAAGGATCTCTCTGCACACTGAAGACCTGAGCAATAGCTCTCCCAGGGTGAGAGCATCGTGGGAGGGCAAGACGTCAAGTGTGCGGAGAGGTGGCTGGGCCGATGGACACAGGATGAGCCTAGGGATAGAGGCATGATGCATACATCGCTGTCCTGCAATGGGTGAGGCCTTCTCTGAGGAGGGGACACAGGAGGGACAGTAGGTTTAGGGCATTTTTTTTTTTTTTTTTTTTTTTTTGCCATGTGTTCCTGAATTTGTTCTTGCTGTTTGGCGGAGATAGGAGAGTTTTAGTTCCTGTAGGTCCATCTTAGTCATAAGTGAAAGCTTTCCTTGAATTTTTTAGTCTTTTTCATATTTATTCATGTCTCTATATGTGTGTGTGTGTGTGTGTGTGTGTGTGTGTGTGTGTGTGTGTGTGCATGTGTGTGTGTGTTTATTTATATTTTTATTTTTGCAGAGCCAGGGACCGAACTCAGGACCTTGCACTTGCCAGGCAGGCACTTGTGCCCCTGAGGCTATCGCTCCTGCCCTCATCTTTCTTTCTTTCTTTCTTTCTTTCTTTCTTTCTTTCTTTCTTTCTTTCTTTCTT
>PVJA010022610.1:0-33985 GCA_004027025.1 Myocastor coypus | reverse complement strand
AATAATAATAATAATAATAATAATAATAATAATAATAATAATAACAACAACAACAATTAGGGCTGGGGAAAGAGCTCAGCAGTCTTAGTGCCTCTTTATCAAGCTTAAGGACCTACGTTTAATTCCCAATACTGCATACCACACCAGTCCCAGAACCCAGGCCTGCCATGCTAGCCACTAAAACCAGGCATGGCAATATACACCTATAATTCCAGCACTGCAGAAGCTGAGACAGGAGGATCACTATGAGTCTGAGCTGCATAGAGAGTCTATATTAATTAGTTAATTAATTTTTTAAAATTATAAAAGGTGCTATAAAAGACCATCCAATATTTCTGTTTTGCAGGTAATAAATGTGTTCCCTGTTTCAAAACATTAGAATTCACTGAGGTTTTGGGTTTTTTTTGTTTTTGTTTTTGTTTTTTTCATTGGAAAAAATATAATTCAGTAACAGGGCAAAATTGATATTAGCAGCCCTTAAAAAGATAACTATCTTGTTTAGGAGGCATGGGAGCCTTTTTTTTCCTAGCACTGAGGAACCTGGGGCCTCACACATACCAGGCAAATGTTGCCACTGAACTCCACCTTCAGCTTAGGCAGGGGGACTCAGTGAGCTTCCTGGGCTTGGAAGGTAACCATACAGCCATGGAACACTCAGTTGACTAAAGAAACCTCCACAAAGCTGACCGAATAGCTCAGCAGATTAAAGCATCTGCAAGCATGCACAGGGACCAGGGGTACACTGAGACAGCAACTGAGATTGGGTATGGTGGCCTATGCCTGTAACCCCAGCTACTAGGAGGCTATAAACAGGCAGATCACTATGAGTCTGATCTACTAGTGAGACCCTGAGCACCCTGCAGACCCTTCCCTTAAAATAATACAAAAAAAACCCATAAATCTCCAAGACTTTGAGTGAAATTTCTTAAGGAATTTAGGGACTAAAGATAAAAGAGAAGACAGAGAAAAGATAAAGAAGCTGGAGCAGAACTTGAGAAGCTGACAGTGTTTAGAATTTGCCGCAACTTTCCAGAAGAGGTACCGAACATAAACTGTGTAAAGCCTATATCCTTGCTGAAACACAAATTTTTTTTGACCTCCCAACACTCATTGGAATTCCCAATGCTTGTTAGGTGGAGTTAAATGGGTAATTTGAAGAAAAAGGAGAAAAAGAATCAAATTTCCCATCTTTGTAGATAGATGCAGGAAGAGAGAATATTCAAGCTGAGCCAATTCAGTAGGAGCAGCAACCTGAAGGAGAGTGAGCCTAGGCGTCTGAGGCCTGAGCAATGTGCAGGAATCTCAGTGCATCCCTCCTCCACAGATGGGAGAGCAACAAGGGCCTGGAGCCCATCTAAGTAGAGCTTGTGGGCCAGAAGCCCTCTTCCAATACCTGGTATATGAAAGTAAAGGTTAACAAGAGTTATCCCCTCCAAATGATGACTCCAAAAAAGCAACAGCCATGAGAGCTGCTTCCTGGGAGGTGCTAGATCCTTCTAGATTCTATGTGTAAGGAAAGACATGGCAGGAAGTAATCCCTTTGAGGCAGCATGAGGCTGGAGGATGGAAAGAAAGAGGACCACAGGGCAGAGAGCAAATGTACACCCACCCTGAGTTTCAGAGGCCCCTGCTCTGTAGAGTTTGGCTTCCCTCAACATTACAAAGAGATTAAGTATGTGTTCAGTCCCCTTCAGTCACCTGTCTCCAAGAGACATGCGGTCATATGGCTCAGATCAGAGATCGCTGGGAAACGAGAGGCACCAAATGGAGAGCCCAGGGGTCAAGGCCACCACCCTCCTCCGCACATGCCCATTCGTGTCGCCATATGGCTGGTGCATGCGGGAAGCATACGCTGGAGTCTGCGGGAGCCTCCTCCCTCCTAGCCGTCCTGAAAACCAGCCAAGCAAATGAAAGCAACTCTCAGTTCCTACCAGCAAAGTAAACAGTGAGTACTGGGGGGGCTGTGGAATTCTTGCTTATTTTTTTCCTCTCTTCTGCATAACTGTTTTGGGGGAGTAACATGGCCTTGCCCTACACACAACAGCAACAAAATACTATAATACAATGTTAATCGAGTTATTAAAGCAAAAAAAAGCAAACATATCACAGGGTCCATTTTTCATTCTTTGACGGTTATCGTAATGAGTTCACTTTGCTCGAACTGCCAGAACCAGTCAAAGGGAGGAGGGGACACACGGGTGATAATAAATGGCACTATCTGGAGAAACCATTAACCTTTCTGTAGCAGGATAGGCCCAAAGCCTGTTGACACAGTGCCTTCCTCTTCCATTAATGGGGCCAATGAGTCTTAGAATGGATCAAATTCTACTGCTCTTGGAGCACACCTGTGGGGAGGCAGGTCTAGCAGGAAAGATATCACCAAGGAATATTTACTCTTAAGACATTTCATTCATTTGTCACAGATGTTTCCTTTGAATCCTGTTCACCAAGCCACTGTTTAATAATTTTGCAGTTCATAAGAACTTTGATCATCTTGCAATGTTCTTACTGTCATCTCCCTGCACATTCACTCCCATGAATTTTTGCTTCAGAATATGATATTAATGAATTTGTGATATTTACTCAATGATATTGATATATTTAGGATATTTATTCTAATAATCTAATAATAAGTGTTTCTGATACTTATTCCATTTCATCAGTGCTTTGGTGATATCTATTATTTTTATTTCTCATTCTATTTAATTATTATGTATTTGGTACAGGGTCTCACTACACAGCTCAGACTCATAGTGGTCCTCCTGTTTTTCAACCTCCCTAGTGCTAGGATTACAGAGGTGTGCCACCGTGCCTGGTCTCGGTGGCCAGCTCAGCACAACCCAGGGGTGGAGCCAATGCAGCAGTCATTTTTCTTTTCTAGATTAAAAGATTTCTCTGGTCATGATTTGTACTGTTTGCCGTTTTTCTGTATTCCTAGTATCAAGGAATAAATGGTTTGGTATAAACTAAAACAAAAGAAAGAAAACAAAATGTTTTCTGGGCTTTTACTTTATTCAACTTTATTATCTTATCTTTTGGAATAGCTTCTATTTTTCATGATTATCATAATTACAACGATTATCTATACTTTCTGTTTATTTATCTTGAATTCTGAATCCTGAAGAATTATCTGTTTGTGATCATCATGTTCTTTTCTTGAAATTGTCTTTTTATTTCTTTCTTTGTGAATTGTCTGAACTTACAAGACTGTAAATGAAGATTTTATTAAAACTCCTTCAGTGAGTAAATCCTTTTTATGTGCCTTACCCAGGCTTTCACCTTCTCATGTGTATAAGAGATTTAGGGGTCTATTTCTCCCTGAGATTCTCCAAATACGAACTTCATTTAGCAATGAGCAAAACAACATACATCAGAGATCTGACACAATGCATCCACATGCAAAATAATGATGACCAATTCCTCTGTTTTGAGTGCACAAACCTAAAGATTTCAAATCCCATTATACACAAAATATCTACACGAGCAGTTGTGAAATCCACTTTCATTAAGGGACCCTTGGAAAGCAGAGAAACTCCTCTCTCACAGAAAAACATGGGTATGATATCGCTGAATCTAAACATATAATTTCAGGGACTTATAAACACCACACACACAAAGTGTTTTTCAAAGTATAAGTTGTCATCCATTAGTGGATCATGAAATTGATCTAGCAGGTCACACCCAGCTTGAAAGGAAGAAAAGGGCAATGGAAGGGGGAGGGGAGGAGAGAAAGAGAAAAATCAGTGTTATTTCCTGACTTTGCCCCACCGGGTGAGGTGGGGAATGCATGCATGTATACCTGTGCAACAGCCAAAATATAAAACGTAGCTCTTCTGTGTTGCCATCAAGACAATTCAGAAAAGTTTATCCTGTAGACTCTCAAGCCCTCACCCAAATGATTAAATAGGAAACCACTAACTTCCTTGGTTTCTCAGGCCTTCAGAAAAGAATATTGCCTCTCATTGTAGCCAGAATGAGGTTGCACCCAGAAGCTGAGTATGTGCCAGGATGGGGTGTGAAACAGAAGTCTGAGCTCCCCATTCTCCAAGGTAAGCTCTCTTTTCCCAGGGCACATGACTACAGTGGGATCCCAGCAGCTAGAGGAGGCTTGATTTCAGGCCAGTGGCTCCACTGCTTGAAGGCACCAAGATGGTGGCACAAGTGAGGTAACCACGCCTGGGCAGGTGCTGTCTGTGACTAGCTGGAAAGTGCAACCCACATAAAGGCAGAGTAGTTCCCGTTTCAGCCAGCTATTCCCATGAAAGAATGCAGGAGCAAAGGGTCAGGACTTCTGGTTTTCAGATAAATTGCTTGCTATGGTTTATGTCTAGTTGTCCCCCCAAAGCCTCATGCAATCATGAGGCAGGGACTTCTAGAGTTTGAGACTTGACTCATGATCCACCAGGATTATGTGTTTTAGTACTGAGGGGATTATGGGTCTGAGTACTTTTGGAATTACTTGATTCATGATCCACTGGGATTATGAGTTTTAGTACTGATGGGGGTTTTGGTCTGAGTATGGCTGGGATTATGGGTGTAGCCTAAGGTGGATAGGCTGAGGCAGAGAGCCTGAATGTAAAGAGAGAGACAGACTCACTGCTGTTCTCTGCTCCCCTAGTTGTTCCGTTGCCTCTATCGCCATTGTTGCTGTTCCACTACCATGAACTGCTCCTCTCTGCCATGTGCCTCTCTGCCTTGGAGCCAGCCCAGCATGGACTGAAACCTCCAGAACTGTGAGTTAAATAAACTTTCCTTCCTTCATTTTGGGTGTCAGGTATTTGTCCCAGAAAAGAGTAAAAAGTAACCAAGACACTGCTAATCTGGATCTTAACATGAAATCCACTTTTTAATGTAGGTGAGTAACACCAGAAGAAATATTGTTTTCTAACACTGCAAGTGAGAAACACTGTCAGTCAAATAAAACACATCAATGGGGTAGGTACAGTTCTCGGGCTCCTGCTGAGGAGGGAGAGATGACTTGTTTTGTGATTGAGAAAGATCCATGGATGATGAACTAGGATGGAGTGAGGAGGAAGGCTAGAGACAGGGTGACCAGCAGTGAGGCCCCAGAAATCATCCACATGAGCAATCTCATCCCTAACTCAAGGATGGGCAATGCACACAGGAGGCAGAACGGATGGGGCTAATCAGGTGTGCAGGATGAAAGAGAGGAAAAGAGCCCAGGATGGCTGGTTGCAGGCTTGGGTAGGTAAGCAGAGGCTCCATTCACAACTGGGAATAGAGCAGGAGGGGCCTACCAGGGGAGCAGGTTGGGTGCATAGCAACCACCAACATTCTAAGGGGAGTGGCCTTTAAAGAGGAGAATGGAGCTGGAGGACAGAAGAGACCACACTGGCTAGAGCTGTATCACTGTGGTCATCTACACTTTAGTGTTGTTGAAGTTAGAAACAAGAAAACTAAGAGAGCTTGGGCACTCCCACATTTCATAGTGAACAGGGGAAGAGAGTGCAGCAAAAGCCCTTTGTTGAGAAATGATCTGGTTGCCACAAGCAGGTTAGAGAGCTTGGGGAGAGTCATTTGGGAAGGTGGAACATGGTGCAGATGAGGATTTCATGAGTAGATTGCAAATGCTCTGAAGATGCTGCGGAGATGAGCAGTGTTGGACCAGCTGACTCCAGAGATACTGGAAACAAGATTCCTATTGGGGTAGCACCAAACTATCACATGTATTTTTATATATTCAACAGCGTGTGGATTGAGATGGAGACAATGAATAGCTGGATATCTCAAGGCTGAAGAAGACAGATAAGGAGGCTGAGGCATGCAAGGGAGTGAGGCCGGACAAGATGTAAAAGGCATGGTGGGGGAAATGGAGTAAGACTAATCAGAGGTGGAAGGAGTGGAACCCCGAGAGAGACAGGCAGAATGGGCACCGGTATGCTGGAACCAGAGAACAAGAATCTGAGGCTGCAGAGATGGTGTGAGCTCCCTGGGCTGGGACTGAGGATGGCAGGTGGGAAAGGATGGCTGAATGGAAGTGAAAACAAAGACGGCTCATATTAAGAAGGCAAGAAGGATCGGTGCGAGTTCGAGACCAGCCTGGGCTACAAAAGTGAGCTCAAAGCCAGCCTGAACTGCATAGCAAGACCCTGTTTCAAAAAGCCAAAAAAAAAAAAAAAAAAAAGAAGGCAAGAAGCTTTGCCACTGAGGAAGTGGATTATAATATGTGGATCCTCATGTTGCTTAGACAGAAGGTAGAATTTGCTCGGGATGGAGAGAAAGGGGTTTCTTTGCTTGTTTTTTAAACAAAGATTTTGAGTAGTGTCAAATCCCCAGAAGATGAAGCCTGGTGCCTGAAAAGTCAGACTGCACAAGAAGGGAAAAGGAAGGGATCTCAGTGGAAGGGAAATGAAGGTGAAAGCATAAAAGTAACAGAGAGAGTCAGAAAAATTCCAAGTAGCTTCCCACCCGCACACTTCAGTTAGTGCCAAAGAATAAGGAACCTCATTGCAGAACTCAAAATACATGTGTCAGGTCCTGAAATACCACGCTGTTCATCCTGTGTGTTCCTCCCCTTGCACTTACAATCTATCCTCTCCCTTTCCCTTCTCTTCTTCCCATGCCAAGGACTTCCCAATGATACACAAGGACACTGCCCAGACTACTATATGAACAAGGAGACACAACACTGGGCTTTCTCCAACCAAGGGATCATAAATACCTCATCCAATGAATGGATAACTGAAGTCATTCTTCTAAAAAAAAAAAAAATATATATATATATATATATATATATATATATATATATATATATAAAACATTCATTTATTCCACCATACCCTATGGTTCTATAGAATAATATGAAAATCAAAGCAGGAAAAAAAATCCTTATGTGGAAATCTTATTCCTTAACTTTATTGATAACACTTAAACAAGTTATCAAATCTTAAAAATGGAAACTCCAGGGGCCGGCAAGATGGTTCAGTGGTCTAAAGCACCTGCTTAGGAAAGCTTAGGCAACCACAGGGACTGTGGTTCAATCCCCGGCACGACATGCTACACCAGCCCTACCCCCAAGGCAGGCTGAGCTGGCCATTAAAAAAAAAAAAAATGGAAACTCCAATATCACCAGTTAGTTAATTTCACCCAATGTTTCTTTTCAGAACCTCAGAATCTCGTCTAAAAACAAGGACAATAAATTAAATGATTACTACTGTCCGCCTAGAATTTTATTTATTTAATTGGTTGATTGGTTGGCTGGCTGGCTAGATGGCTGGCTGCTTGGTTGGATGGTTGGTAGGTTGGTTGGTTGGTTGGTTGGTTGGTTGGTTGGTTGGTTGGTTGGTTGGCTGGCTGGTAGATTGGCTGGTTGGTTGGCTGGTTAGTTGGTTGATTTCCAAGGAAGGATTCTTTCCTTGCTCCAATACTTGGTGGCATTTCTTTTGGATTCCTCCAGGCCAAGATTCTGCTGGGCACACTATGGATTATTCATGACCATGTCCTATACCAAATCTCCACATATAACTGGAATCCATGATACGTTCTTTGAACAAATGAGTGCCACAATTTCATAGACGCAGTTAGTAGCTACCCTAAAAAATCTGTTGGACAAAAGCAATGGTGCATCTTCAGGTCAAGGAAAGCACAGCTCCAGCACACAGGAGGCACACAGAATTACAGTTGAAGAGATGAATGGTGTATTGGAAATTTTTTTACTGAGTATATAGGTTTAGGAAATGTTAATATTTATCTCAGAACTTGTCTCTGGGGTAAATTTATATGAATTCTATAAAAGGCAGCTAGAAGACAAAACATTCAATATTGCCAGCATGAGAAATATAGTGGTCACCAAGGGCAGGGAAAATGATGGGTCCCCAGGACAAATTCATAACTCACCAAGCTCAGAGGACAAGTTTAGAGCCATATCCCAGGGCCTCTACATTTTATTTAAATAAGCCACAGTGCAACTCAGGCTTGTATGCTTTTAAAGTCTGAAAGAAGACCGGAGCACAACTGTAACTTTTTAAGGAGTCTGTAAAAATTCTTTCCCATTCTTCCCAGCACACCTGGGTCTTAAAAACTATGTGGAGGAGAAACTATACAAAACAGTCTAGTCAATGCACATTATCTCCCGTAACAGCAGATTAGAAATAAACACCGCTTAGGGTCTGCTTGAAATCTGCAATGAGGGGACAGAAATGCAGGCTTCCTTGTGGCCATGGCTGTGTCAGGCCCAGGCTCCCTCTTTGTGGCCAAGTCACACTGTGGAGAGAGCAGATGGAAAGGCTCATGTCATACAAGCATGATGGTGCCCATCAGGGTTACATCACCCTCAAGCCTGAGGAGCAGCTCACGGAGCAGAGCAACAGAGAGAGTTACGGAGCACACCTGTCACAATTACAGGCTTCAGAGGGACAAATTCAACCACATGCCATGGGGGCCTGGGCTCACCATCTCACTCTTCTAATTAAGCCCTGTTTTCCCCATCTGTAAATTGTGAGTAATTATAGTTCTTACCTCATCAAATGATTATGAAGATTAAATCCCACAATAAGCATGTCAGGCACCCAGCATAGTGTCAAGAACACAGTGAGCGCCAACGGGATAAGTGGAAACTATTACCTTGCCTGTAACTCGGGTGTCAGAATGGTTTGGTAAAGCTACTCCACAGTTCCAAGACAATCTGAGTAAAAAACAGTTTTAAAATAATTTTATATCAATTTCCATCGTGTGTGGTGGGTAAAAACATCTTTCCAGAGTGTGTCAACTTCTCATTGAAGGAAGAGGCTGTACACACTTGTCTAAGATCTGCTATGATAAAAACGAGCAACTCTGGCCGGCCAGATAGCTCAGCAGACTAAGGTGCCTGCTTCAGCAGAGCACAGCGGCTGGGATTCAGTCTCCACCGTGCCATGCTGGCCCCCACCTCTGGGGCATGCTGAGATTGTGACTGAGAATGGGTGTGGTGGTGCACACCGATAATCCCAGCACTTAGGAGGCTGCAAACAGGACAATCACTACAAGTCTGATCTACGTCGTGAGACCCTATACACCCTGCAGACCCTGTCAGAATTTCCCAGGGAACCCCTAGCACCATCCTCAAATGCTCAGGTCCTGGACTACAGACACTCAGCACTGCTGCTATTTCAAGAAAAGCCTTATTAGCATTAGGGACGCCAGTAGTTCCCCAGTCATTATGCAGAGTAAAGTGAATGCTGAGTCAGACAGATCACTCCATGAGGAGTGAAATAAGATGAAGTCCTTTAACATGTATTCTCTGTACCACTTATTTCGTGCTTGGATACTTCACCTTCCACATATTCAATGAGCTATTCCTGAGCAATTGTGCTTTTACTTATATTCCTAAAAGCACTATTAGTACCATATTGGAAGCCTCCAGCACTTGTCTTACCTAGCATATCGTGCATGGTCTGTAAATGTTTGACTGGCTGATTTCTACAAATTTATAGGCACACATGACCCTTGAAGATAGGCTGCACTTAGAAGGCCACGAACTGGCCTGGCAAGATAGCTCAGCAGACTATGCACCTGCTTGGGTAAATGCAGGGACTGGTGTTTGAGCCCCAACATCACATGCAGTGCTGGGGAGGCTGAAAACAGGAGGATCACCAGAAGTCAAAGCTGCATAGTGAGACCCTGTACCAAATACATTTTTTTAAAAAAAAAGAAAAAGGAAAGTTAGAAGGCCACAAATTAACAATACTACCCTAGAAGTTATTTTTCTATTAATGAATACTGATTAAATAGCCTTCTTAAAGATGGCTTGAAGTAATTAACCGGTGAGGAACCGCACATTAGTTTCCTATCCGCATGAGCGGAGTTAGCTCCTTTCTGAAGGACCAGCTTTGCAATACTATAAGCCAAAAACCTAAGCCCACAAGGCAGAAGAAGTTAGGAGTCATAAGAACGGGATCCCAACGTGGTCACATCTTTCTTCCTTCTTCAGAATTCACAACACTGAGTGAGTACGTCTGGAGCTGCTTCCAAAGTGTAGGAAAAGGAAATTTTTACGAATTGAAAAAAGCCAAGATGGTCCCACATTAATCAAAAGAGATAGTATTGCCCTCATGCAAAGTCAGGATAAAGCCAAGCAGGCAAGGGGAACAGATGGCCAGTGGGCAGCGGGTAGAACCAGGGGGATTCAGAGCCATGGAGCTCTGGACAGCATTCCACGAAAGGTGCCTGTGTGTAGGAGGCCATGTCCATTTTACCAGATGGCCAGCTCACCTCCTGGGACTTCAACCACTAGGTAAGCTGGGTGATTTGCAAGAATTTTATCTTACCTGAGGAGAGAAAACAAGCAGAGGCTAAAATCTCTATCTGCCTAGATCCTTGGGATTCATGAAAATAAAATTCTGAAAAGGTAGACGTTTAAATTCTTTATTAATTAAACCAGTAGCTTTTCTTTGGTTGCATGACAATAAGTCTGAAACTTTTACAATAAAATGTTCCCCTCCCCTAAACTAAAACCCCCAAAATCTTAACACATTATAAACCCAAATTGGAGACAAGGAGCTAAAAATTCCTAAAAGAAGTGACATTGAGAACAATAGTTAATAGTTAACTCTTTTTAACTCAGACTACATACAAAACAAGCATCTGTCAAGGGGCACACTAGTGTTGTGAGCTTCAAAAGATAAAGGGATGAGAGAAAGACACTAATCTTATCAATGTGTTAGGTTGTTGGGATTATGGGTGATTCTTCTTCTAAGTAGGCCGTGAATGAAAGAGTGCATGATAAGATGATAGCAAGTAGTACAGAACTCGGTCCATGCGGAAGGACTAAGGCTTTGTTTGCTTCTTTGTTTTTTAACTTCTAATCTCTTACCTACCGTTTAAGGTTCTACAGCTCATGGCTCATGGCACCTGCCCCTCACCATTTGAGTTCAATCACATCCCAACTGGTTTAATTCCTGCCCAAAGGGATAAAGCCACTAATTATACAGCTATCCCCACAACATCTACAGGAATTGCTATAAAACTTTCTAAACGTCTAGATCCCATACTAGCTCACTGCACTGGTATATACAGCGTGAGTCAGGAACACTGGTGTACAGTGGATGTGGCCCGGCTTACTTTCTTGCTTTTCTCTCCCTGTGCTAGTGCTAGGAATCAAACCCAGGACTTTGTACACATTCAGCACACATTCTACCACGGAGCTGCACCCCAGTGCCTGGTCTTACTATTTTATTTTTCATAGTACTGGGGATTGAACCCAGGGCTTTCACTCTAGTTACATCTCCAGTCCCTTTTATATTCATTTTTTCTTTTCAAGACAAGGACTCACTAAGTCACTAACATGCCCAAGCTGGGCTCAAACTTGGTGATCCTTCTGCCTCAGACTGCCAGAGTGTTGGCAAGACGGGGGTGCACCACCTCACGCAGCCCTGGTGTTATCAAATATCCCTGCCTCCCAAATTGAAATTTTTTTAGTGTTCAAATCAGATAAGAATCTGCATGACTGAGGCATTAAGAGAAGCAACCTGTGTGCGATTTCCATTCTTTTGAAACTTTATTGCTGGCGAGCTGAGATGGCAACTGAGATGGGGTATGATGGTGCGCACCTATAATCCCAGCTCTTGGGAGGCTGGAAACAGGCAGATCACTATGAGCCCTATCTAGTAGTGAGACCCTGAACACCCTGTAGATCCTTCCCTAAAATTAAAAAATATATATATATTATTAAAAGGTTGCCTTGCTATGCATTTTAAAAATAGAAAATGTTCTTCCCCTTTAGAAAAACTGATGAAGAAACTTTGGAAAGGGAGGCCTAAGGTGAGTCTAAGTTCATTAGTTAAATTTCTGAAAGAAAATAAAACACAGGGAAAGTTAATGCTACAGATAAAAGGGTAGAAGCTAAACAGAACACATTGGGTGAGTCTGAGTGAGGTCACTACCCTTCTCTTGTTCACCTGCTTAAGGTCTAAGTCACCCACTGTGACTACAATAATTCACACAAGTAACTAGATTCATGGGCACTCTTACCAGCACAATCTGCATTAATCCCTGCTTCTCACAATGCTTCCGTTTCTATAAGTACCTTAATATTCTCATTCTTTTTTTCCTCTTTCTTTCTTCTTTCCTTTTAAGAGAAGGTTTCCCCATGTAGTTCAGGCTGACCTGGAACTCCCTATGTAACCCAGGCTGGTCTCAACTTGTGGCGATCCTCCTGCCTCAGCCTCCCCAGTGCTGAGATTTCAGGCATGCACCACCACATCTACCAATAATCTATTTCTTTGGGTTATGTATTTATATATCTATACTTTTAAGGAATTAACCCATCTTCTCGTGAATATTTTTCTGCTAAAACATCCTGAAGTCAGTCTGGAAGAAATGAAAAGATCTGCTGTCCCATCAACAATCCCTTTTCAGTAAAGGGAGTTGTCACAGATTGTGACCCAGCTCTTCACGCAAGGGTAACCACACTTCCTGTTTTCCGGATACAGGGCCATCACCCCAAATTCCTGCTGGCTATGGCTTCAAGCTAGCTAGTCCTACAACCAGCAAAGAAGCAGTTCCAACATAACAAGACGTAAAGGACTGTATTTATACTCCCATGGGGAAGGGGCAAAATGTGCTCAGTTCCTTCCACTTAGTCTCAAACCTACCTGGTCCCAATTAAACCAGAGTCACCACAAAAACAGCAGAAAGTGTTTCCTGGGTACCCTAAGCAGGAACTCAAACTGCAGTAAATCTATCAGACTCTACCCTCCATGCTGTGCCCTGCTAAGGGAACTCCAAGTGGCTTTGAAAAGTAACATTAGCCATTTTCTTGACCAACAAAAGCACAAACCATGATGCATTTGGAGCACGCTGAGTTGAATGTATGCAATCAGAATTTGTTGCACACAGGAAGAAAAGCCTTAGTTGGTGGGTAGCAACCAATTGCCAACCCAAACTACAAGAGTATGTCAGCTACGAAGAAAATAATATACATTCTCTCACCTAGTATCAATGGGAGAGAATTCCAGAAAACTACTGCATGTGAGCAAGAAGAAAAATTACAAAATAATCTTCTAATTTCATGGCTCCTACCACTGTCCACATCCAAACACCTTTTTCCTAAACTAGCACCCAGCCTATGAACAGACTTAAACTTCCATGAGCACTACGTAATTGTTAACTATTATTATTGCCCATGGCCAGAAGGGGGAAATCGTTCATGTCATCAACACAGATTTTTTGAGCACCTACTGTGCCCCAGGCATTGATCTAGACTGAGTGTTCACCAATGAAGGAAACAGATTGAGCCCTCGCCTGCAGGAAGCGAACTAGGTCTCCTTTCATACAAGGCCTGTGGCTGTCACACAAACTCGAATTCTGAAAGTGGCCACTGATGACATCAATAAGTGGAGTCAAATACAGCTGTTCCCTTTTCTTTCTGGACCTATTGTCACGTGAGATTTCCCAGGCTCTCCGCAGGTGGGTGTGGCCAGGTAGCTGAGCACGGATTGGTGGGATCCCTTTCAGACCTCTTCCCCCTTACCTTCCCTTGCCATCTGCTGGGTGCAGCTGTGGAAGCCCCAGGAAAGCCACAGAATGGAAGGATACTGGGTCCCTGATAACAAGATGCAAAGGATTTTTCACTGGGCCTTTATATGAGAAATAAAATTCTATGATTCAGAGCCATCATAGCAAGGGGACACATGGGACTGTGACAGAGCACTGTCTAAAACAGGCACTGCTACTCCACTCCAGGCAACTGTTGCATGAAGGACAGGGGCCAGGAATTCCTGGTCACGATTATGGTAAAGCTTGTGCCTAGCATGTGTGAGGCCTTGGGTTCAATCCCTGGCACCACACAATGAATAAGCAAAAACCAAATTTGATTTTGTTAAATTTTGATAATGTATCTGTGGGCTGAAACCAGCCCACCCACTTGTGATCTCTGCACACAATTCCACCATGACTAGTACCACACTATCTACTCTTCGTTGGCAGAATGGTTAAGAAAGGCTTCAAATCCAGGAATGATACAATAGGGGTTTACCGACATAGTGAGGACATACCAAGAACCTCACTGCCTTCCTTTATGGCCCTAAAGTTACCTTGGATCTATCAAGTATGTGCAAGACTCTGGCCAAGACAAATAAAACATGACCTCAGTCCTCCAGCAACCAGCTTCCAAACCTGTGAGATTGTCTGACCACTCCCTAGCCTAGAATGTAAGCTGACTGCATGATCATCCCACCCTCAGACAGCTCCAGGGCACTGATTTCGGGGCACAGCCTGGCATGCTCAGGAGGTGGCCTCTCAGTTATTCCTTATGCTAGCTCAACTTTATGGTGTGCTTCCCCCCACCCTCATTCTCAGAGTAAGTTGTCTCATTGGCTACTTGACCCACTATTTCTTTTAACAGGCCTAGCTAGGACCATTTGGCTCTTCAGCCGGCATGACAATAGCTTTGATACACTGATCCCTGTGAAAAGGGTTTCCAGTAGGTAGAGATACAAATAAAAAGAAGTGTTAGAAACAATGTAAGATTTCGCTAAATAAAGTGAAATTCAACAATGGTTGCTGTATTACATGATGGTATCTTCAAATGAGTGGTTCGCATTACCTTACCATGCACAAATGTGTAAGATCTGTTTAAAAAAAATGACAAATAAATTATAAAAAATTCAAAAGAGGAAAAAATATCAAGAATAAAAGTAAAACTTAAGCCTTAACTGCTCCTTTCAAAACACCAGCAGAATTCGACAATATGATTATCCAAACTATTCTGCATATATACCCAAATACATAATTTTTTCTTTCATTTGTCTTTTTCCTCATCCTAATTTTTCCTTCCCATTGAACAATTTTTTCCCCTTTCACAGTATCTGCTATACCTTTTAGATTTTCATTGCTCTTTCAGGTAATATGATGTTTGCACATGTGGATCTGATTTATTTCACTTACCAATATAGTCTCTAACTGCATCCATTTATCTGTAAAAGCCTCAAATTTATCTTTTTTATAGCTGAATAATACTCCACTGTGTAAAAATACCATATCTTTCTTATCCATTCCTCAGTTGATGGGCATTTGGGTTGTTTCCAAGATTTAGCTATGACAAATTGCACTGCTATAAACACGGGTGCACATATATCACTGTAGTACGATAATTTCAGCTTTTCAGGAAAAAATACCTAGGACAGGCATGGCTAGCTTGAGTGGGACCTCCAATCCTAGCTTTCCGAAGCATCTCCACACTGACTATCCAGGATGGCTGTACCAGCTTACACTCCTGCCAACAGTGGGGATGGGTTCCTTTTTTCCCACAACCTCTGGAGATCTGTCTTATAACTCTTATTTTTGGTATTTTTGGGATAAGATCTCACTATATAGTTCAAACCAGCCTTGAATTCACTACATAGTCCAGGCTGCCTTGAACTCATGGGGTATCTCCTGCCCCAGCCTCCCAAGTGCTGCGATTGCAGAAAAATGCCACCACACCTGGAAGATTCACTTTCTTAACCCCTCTGCTTGGAGGGTGAGGCCCGTATGAAGGCCACTAGCCTTCTCTCTGGCTCAAGAATGAACTGCCCTCCCTCCGTCCACAGAGGGCAGTACCTACTCTTCCCTTTGCTCTAAATCCCTGCCTGGCTCTCTTCTAGTTATCCTTCTGACAAAAGTGTAAATGTCCCTTCCTCAGGAAGTCTGCCCTAGTCTTCCTCCTCCTCCTCTTCCTCCTACTCTTCCTCTTCTTCTTCCTCCTCTTCTTCCTCACTCATCAAGGTGAGGCCCCCTCTTCCAGCACCCCTAGCAGAGATGAACTCTATGAAGAGAGAAGCCCAAGGCCTGCCATATACCTGCTGCTCAATAAATACTTCTCCATTAAGGTTGCTAAAGAAAATCCATTTGGAAACAACAAACTTCATGATGAAGACTGCATGGGACAGCGTGGCTGTAGGGACACTGCCTTGGAGTCATAAGCGCTATTGTGCATGTGGGATGGAGACTCATTTTTGCCTTCAGCTCTAGGATAAAGAAAACTAGTTTAGAAGAAAAACAAAACACAGCATAGTTATAAAAACTAAGCCACAGTGAAAAAAATTTTAACAAACGTGGGGATATACAGGGATTGGGGATAGAGTAGAATATCTTCAGGAGATAAAAGGAAACATTATCCCTGGGGTGAGGGTGATGTACTGCATCTTACTGGAGCTTGGGTTACATGGGGGAGTACATATATACTTGTCAAACTTCAGGAATATATACTTAGGGTTTCTGTCTTTCATTGTATGTAAAATGTACACACACACACACACACAGTCATAAACAAATACTGAATCCTAACCAATGGCATATGCACTTCAGTGTTGATGGCAAAGAGTCCTGATGCCTGCAACTTACTTTTAATACACTGAAAAATGAGATGATATGATAGATGGCCAGAGGAATGGATAAATAAATGAATAAAGGATAAGTAAATGGATAAAAAAGGAAATAAATTAAAATGCTAATTGTATCATATAGATAGTAAGCATGCTAATCACTGCGTAACTCTTTTTACTTTCCTAGATGTTTGAAAAATCAAATAAAATGCTACACGTGGAGCCATGTGGTAGAACTGAAAATACATTTACTTTGTATTCAGCTCTACTTTCATGTCCCAACTCCATCACTTAACAATGTACCCTTAGGCAAGTAGGGTTCTTAAAAGTCCTCTGAATCTTTGCTGCCTCCAAGAAAAATGGCCAAAAACTACCTAATGGTGTTGCCATGGGGATTAAACAAGATAAAAATCCTTGATCTGGTGACTAACACAATAGAGGCTTTTTAATAAATGTTAGTCCCCTTATTCAGAAGTCAACATAGCCATAAACTAGGACAAATCTTCACTCAGCCACAAAAGAAGAATCTTGTAAAACGTTTTCTCTTGCTGCATCTCCAGGGAAATTAAAGGGATAAATTAATTGTGCTATTTTTAATGGGTAAAGACACTGACCTGCCATACATAGGACGGTTGGAGCTTCATGACTAAGGAGAGGGACAGAGCCACACTGTGGCACTGGCTCGCTTCACCTCCCGGTGGCTAACTCCACCAGTGGTGACAGCTGACCAGGGTTAACAACGCAGCCACCTCAGGAGGAAAGATGAGAAGCAGAGATGGAATTGGGATTAGCACACAGAAGCCAAGCCCAGTGTCCTTCGCAGATGTGCCAGGGCCAAGAGTCAACCAGACAGGCCTTGAGACCCACAAAGACACCTGCCGCAGCGGCACTGGAGGTGGTCGCAAGGCTGTCTTGGCTCTGAGCATGATTACGTGAACTGAGAGATGGCCCCACGAGCATAGATAAGACCTCCAACTGAGACTAACAGTGTGTTCATCTCTGAAAGGCATCTAGGCAGCCACCCCAAAGATGCTGCCCTCTGGTTTGGAAGGTAGAAGAAAGAAGCCTGCTCATGACAACACCTAATGAGGAGGAGAGGCTGAAATCCAGACAGGAGGAAAAATTATACCTTTCAGGGCCAGAAAACAAAACCAATGCCAGTCCCTAAAAATCAGGTCTGGCATCTTAAAAATCTGTAAAAGGGTTAATTATATGTCACAAGTGAAACCTGACAGTCAAAGGAAATGGCAATTTTTAAGAAACATTTCTGTGTGCCTACTGGATTGCACATGCCCCAAGCTAAATTAGAATCCTTCCACCCTCACTACCTGCAAATCTTGCTTCCTTTGACAGTTACAAACTGCCCTAGTTGAGTGGGATGCTAAGCCTAGACTTTGCACTCCACAGAGACAGGGTGCACTTCCGGCATCCGGCCCAGCCAAGAGTGGGACCAGAGCTGAGTGGGCCCAGTCACATCAGTGCTTCACCCACCGGGTGCATCCGTCCCCAACTCCCCTGATACCTTGAAACCAGCCATGAATGAGCCAATTGGCATAAAGCCAGCCATTTATCATTATCTCCCTTAAGAAAAGGTTTACCAATACCTGAATCTCTTTTTTATTGCTATGAGGGAAGAGATTTTAGGAATTTCACCCAGCACACACCAAACATCTTATTGAAGACTAATCCTTTGTTGAAGAAGGGGGGTCAAGCTAAGAAGCCACTTCTATGCCATGTGCTACTTGTCAGATGAGGGGTAGAACCCTAACTCCACTAGCCAGTCTGACTCTCCTCCTGAGGATGTGGAACCAGGACAATAATGAGGTGGTGAGCCTCTAGCTACAGTGAGTACCGCAGTGAGCGAAAACCCCACACAAGGCTTAGTCACAGGGGAACCATGAAGCAACAAGGGTCAGAGGAAGTCATTCTGCAGGAAGAGGCAGAAGGGTGGAGTCAGAAATGAGAAGGCAGACTGGGCCCTTGACATGCAAAGCCAATGGCCTCAGTCTGCTACTGTCCAGGAAGGTGGTACAAAGAAGCACAATGAGGAATGTGGAACCAAAGTGCCCAAGTTCAACTCTTGCCTTGGGAACTTAGTTCTGTCACACTGGATGAGTTACTCTTAAGTCAGTCCGTGCCTCTGTTTCTTCATCTGAAACAAGAGGACTAATAATAGGCTCTATTTTATAACATGATAAGACTCAAATAAGCTAATATAGTTACCACTTAAAAGTGTTAGCCATTATTTCCATCAATTAATTGTAATATCCACATGGCCCAGTTATACTTCTTTCCTATTCTGAATGTCACAAAAGAATTCCTGGTAACTCAGAGGCATACTTGAGCTAGTTTGTGTAGTGAGACTATTTGTTCCTGAATCAAAAAAAAAAAAAATAACAGAAAACAAATTTCCTGGACCATTAAGCAACCATTTCCCATACTTAGGGTTGGTATAAGGTTCAAATAGGAAAAGAGACCAAAAACATCAACAGCCATGAACTGTCACACCCAAACTCTGAGACTGCTATCCCAGTATGAGAACATAAATATATTACATTAGCCAAAAGAAATACTCACTAGTTTATTTTTTTATTGCTAGTCCAGCAACAAGAAATATTCCCTCAGAGCTGGGCATGGTGGTACACGCCTATAATCGCAGCACTTGGGAGGCTGAGGCAGGAGAATCAGTGTGAGTTTGAGATCAGCCTGGGCTATAAAAGTGAGCTCAAGGCCAACCTGAACTGCATAGAGACCCTGTCTCAAAAATACTAAATAAATAAGTAAATAAATAAATAAATAAATGTTAAAAAAAAAAATTCCCTCGCCCCATTTGGGGTGGTGGGTGGGATTCAGTGTCTATAGGATTCACCATTTCTTTCTGAGGGTTCCTCTCCAGTCTTTATAAGTTAACAGGAAACTGCCAAAGACAGCTCTTGGTGCCAATTTTTGAACACACTCTCCTTTGGCTTAATTATATTCAAAATAATGCTCCTAAGCCAGACCTCCCTATTCTTTTCCAGGCAGACTCATTACTTAATAATGAATTGTGTAGGTTTAGAGATTATTTTTGCTCAGCTTTTCTCAAGGAGGATTTAGAGGCAGTGCTATTAATTTCAACACCTTTTCCTCCCAGACTTTCCATTTTTCTTCAGCCTTCCTGGGCTTGCTGTTGACATGTGGTAAATAAAAAGACAAGTGACAGAGGCACCAGAATTCATTTCTAGGAACAGAGGTAAAAGCTGTAGGTCTAGGAGTCCTAGTTCCATTCCAGGCACTTAATTCCATATTTCATACGGAAAGGGTAAAGTTAGAAATATTCTAGACTTTTCTATTTACTTTGTTGAAGAAGAACCAGATTTGCTGCTACTACCTAAATACCACAGCTATTTTGTGTTTCTAGCATCTGGAAGTTTTCTTCTGAGCTAATAATAGATTGAACATATATAAAACAAAATCTGACTCAAAGTCCACTGTCGTGGTTAGAACACATTAACAAAGTCTTGCTTGAGTGGACAGAAGGCAGGTGCAGCAGTGACCTTGGGCTCCACCAGGAGCAGCGTTGTGGCTCTATTTACATCCACAATAGTTGACTCAAACACAGTGCTCATTCCCACATTACGTGGTGTTTAAAAGTGGTCAAAGTTATCATTAAATATCTACAGGGGTATCTCCTGAAGGAAGCCACAGAGTAAGGAAAATGGAAGGAATAGTCCAGGGATATTTTACCTCTAGGTTTGAATCTTGTTGTTTGTTTATTTCTTGAGACAGGAGACTGCTCTGTGTGCTCAGGACTGGCCTCAAATTCACAGCGACTCTCCTGCCTCAGCATCTTGAGGTACGTGCCACCACTCCTGGCTAAACTCTTGCTTTGACTCTTATACTGGTCTTAAAACTGTGAGAGGAGCCTGAGAGATAAGTCAATGGACTAAGAGCCTGCTTAGGCAAACTTAGGCAAGCACAGGTACTGGGATTTGATCTCGGGCACCACATACCATGTCAGTCCCACCCTTTGGTGAGCTGAGGTGGCCGCCAAGACCCAGCATAGTGGCACACACCTGTAATCCCAGCACTAGGAAGGCTGAAAACAGGAGGATTACTATGAGTCTGAGCTATGTAAAGAGACCCTGTACCAAATACCAAATACCAAAAAAAAAGGTTCCCTTCTACAGGAAAAGGTTTCCACATTTGCATGTTTTCATGAAAAGCTCAAATTATTCCAGGATAAGATTTACCTAGAGGTGGAGATATAGCTCAGCAGTCTAAGCACCTGCCTGGCAAGCACAAGGATACAAGTTTGATCCCCCCACCACTTGTTGTGCCAGCCCCAGAACCCTGGGTGTGCCACACTGCCTGAAACCACATGCCTATAATCCCAGAACTGGAGAAGCTGAGTGTCTTAGTTACTTTTTACTCGTTGTTGGGACAAATACCCAACACCTAAAATGAAGGAAGAAAAGGTTTATTTAGCTCACAGTTACTGGAGGTTTTAGTCCATACTCGGCTGGCTCCAAGGCAGAGAGGCACATGGCAGAGAGCAGCAGCTCATGGCAGCAGAACAGCAACAATGGTGATAGAGGCAATGGGCCAACCAGGGGAGCAGAGAGCAACAGAGAGAGTCTGTCTCTCTGTCTCTCTTTATACTACATTCAGGCTCTCTGCCTCAGCCTATCCACCTTAGGCTATACCCATAATCCAAGAAGTACTTAAGACACATAATCCCAGCGATCATGGATCAAGTCTCAAATTCTAGATCAGTACTAAAACACATAATCTCAGTGACTCATGAGTCAAGTCTCAATCTATAGAAGTCCCCGCCCCATGACTGCATGAGGCTTTGGGGGGACAACTAGACATAAACCATAACACTGAGATACGAGGATCACTATCAGTCTGAGCTGTGTAGTGATTGAGACCCTGTATCCAAAAAATAAATAAATAAAATTTTAAAAAAAAGATTTACCTAGCATAAAGCACCACAAGGTAGCATTAAGTGAAAAAGCAAGGTGCTGGATATATTACACCTGCTGTGTCTGAGAAAAAGTGAGTGATGCTATGTTTATGGATATAAAAATTTGTATGCAAGGAGTTCTGGAGGACTCACTACACTTGCTTGACAGCCTGATGCTAGGAACAGCAACAGAGCCAGCAGGGTTGCCTTTTCCTGCATATACTTGTGTAGTGTTTGAGTTTAATAAGGCATATGTTGCCTTTATAATACTTTAAAAGCCAGGAAGGATTGAAATCAAGCCAATATTTATTTGGGCTTCATACTGGAATCATGATAGCGAAATATGGCACAACACCTTGACTGGTTTTGCTGCTAGGGCAGCAGGGGAGAAACACCACAGTGACCAACCAAGGCAGTTGCATGGGTCTCAGAAGCACACAGCCTGGAGAGCAAGGGCTCATGGGAAGATCTGGAACATCCCCTTTACAGTGCGAAGACTGTGGCTCTGAAAAGTAAAGTGACTGCCATCTCTCATCCACTTTTCCCTCACCCCAGCTTCTCTCTTAGGTTTTGAACCAGACCTCTGCAGAACCCACGTCCCAAGAGTGAGGAAATATACCAGAGCCATCTGATATGCTTTCCTTTAACAAAAAAAAAAAAAAAAATCCTCAAGTGATTTTCAGTCTCACCTGTAGGACCAGACTTTACAGGAGAAGTAACACCGGCCCTACACACACATACGTCCATAAAACACAAGGGGAAACACTTACTGATTGTTTTATAGACTACCACCATCCTTATATCAAAGCTATGCCAAGTTTTTCAGTAAAACAAGGCTACAAAACAACAGAATCATGAATGTAGAACTTGAGAAATGGCCAACAAAAGTATTAAGAAATCAGGCCCATGACCAGGCATGGGGGCGCACACCTATAACCCAGCACTTGGGAAGCTCAGGCAGGAAGATCAGTGCGATTTCAAGACCAGCTTGGGCTACAAAAGTGAGCTCAAGGCCAGCCTGCACTACATAGCAAGACTCTGTCTCAAAAAGACAAAAAAAAAAAAGAAAGAAAAAAAGAAATCAGGCCCAGGCAGAATATGCACTAGAACTCAGCTGGACTGTACCCCAGGAACCCAAGTTGACTCAACACTCTAGAATGAACTAAGTTGTCTTTTTACAGACTAATGTGGAAAAATTTTGTAACGATCGCACTATTTTAAATAGATAAAATATTTGGCAAAATTCAATACCAATCTGAGTTCAAGCTAACCAGAGATAGGAGAGAATACCCTCAAAATCATAAATGGGCTTCTACAAAACAATAACAAAAGCCAGGCATGGTGGTGCACACCTATAATTCCAACACTCAGTAGGCAAAGGCAAGAGAATTCCCATGAGTTCAAGGCCATTCAGAGCACACAAAGAGTTTGGGGCCAGCATGAACTATAAAGTGAGATCTTTAAGGAAGGAAGGAAGGAAGACTACTTAAATAAATTATAGCCAACACATATTTAATAGTGAAAGACTGAATGTTTTTCCCCAAGGTAGGGATCAAAGCAAGGATGCTCCCTATCCTCATTCCTTTTCAATAATATATTAGAAGTCCTAGAGCCGGGGAGATAGCTCAGGGGCACAAGTGCCTGCCTGGAAAGTGTAAGGTCCTGAATTTGATCCCCAGTTCTGCAAAAAAAAAATTTTTTTTAATAAAAGTAATATATTAGAAGTCATAACCAGTGCAATCAAGAAACAAAAAGCACACAGATTTAAAATAAATGAAACCGCCTTAATCACAGATAACACAATTTTCTTATTCAAAAATGTCACAAAAAGCTCCTAGAATTAAAGTGAGTTTGAGGATCACATGATTTGAAGTTAATATTTTAATCATTTTTCTATGTACTAAGTAGAAAATTAAGTTTTTTTTTTAGATTTAGCTATTTATTTATTTATTTATTTATTTATTTTTATATTATGGCTGGCTCAGCCTGCCCTGGGGGGTGGGGCTAGCGTAGCATGCAGTGTCAGGGATCAAACCACAGCCCCTGCAGTTACCTAAGCTTTCCAAAGCAGGCGCTTTAGACTGCTGAGCCATCTCGTCAGCCCAAAATTAAATATTGTTAAGCAAAGGCTTGAAAACATGAAATATGCATGTATAAATTCATATGTTGAAAACTATAAAACATTAATAAAAGAAAGCATATTTAGAGACATCATATCCATGAAGCCAAAAATTCAATATTGTAAGATTCAATGTTTGATTGATCTAGAGTCAATGAAATTTTGATAGAAAACTCAGAAGGATTTTTTTAATAGTGAATTAACAAGAAGATACTGAAGTCTATATGGAAAACCATAAGATCTAGAATAATCAAACAGTTTTTGCAAAAGAAGAGCAAAGAATATTCACATCACCTGATTTCAAGACTCATTAAAAAGCTAGTTCAGGGGCTGGGGAGATAGCTTGGTGTCTAAGCACCTGCCTGGCAGGCTCAAGAACATGGTTCAAACCCTGGTACCACACACTGTGCTGGCCACATAATGAAAGCCTATACCAGATACATACATACATATATACATACATACATACATACATATATACATAATATTTTTTAAAATTTAGTTCAATGGAATCCAAACAACTGATTATTATTTTGCTTCCCTGGGGCCATGGAGCAAGGGCCGGAAACAAGCTCGGTTGTCCCAGCCAGGGAAGGAGGCCATTACTGGCATCTTAGGCAGAGGTAAGAAATACTGCTAAGCCGGGCATGGTGGTGCACACCTATAATCGCAGCACTTGGGAGGCTGAGGCAGGAGGATCAGTGTGAGTTCGAGACCAGCCTGGGCTACAAAGTGAGCTCAAGGCCAGCCTGAACTGTACAGGGAAACCCTGTCTCAAAAAGACAAAAAAAAAAAAAAAGAAATACTGCTAACTATCCTATAATGCACAAAATACGTGCCACAATGAAGAATGACCAAGCTAAAAATGTCAACAGTCCTGAGATTAAGAGATCCTGAGCTAAAGAAAACAAGACAGTGTTGAACCGGCATAAAGAAAGAAGCATAGATCAATAAAAAGAACACAATCAAGAAATAAACCCACACATATGGAGTGCCATGGTGTGTGAATGGAGCAAGGACAACCTTTTCAATAAGTGATGCTGGAACAATTAAGCAAGGTTGTGAGAAAATTCAACCCCGACTCCCACCCTGTATGACATATAAAAATAACGTGAAATGGATCATATATCTATACGAGAAAACATAAAACCTCCAGAAGAAATCCTGATGCTTGTGACCTTGGGTTAAGCAGAGACCTCTATGCTAGGCTACACACACATATATACCTTAAATTAAAAAGCAGATAAGGGGAAGGCAATCAAAATATAAAGCTTCTGTTCTTTGAAAAAAAAATACTATTACTAAAAAGAGAGAGAGAGAGAGAGAGAGAGAGAGAAGCCATCGGCCAGGAGAAAGTATTTGCAAAACTCGTATCTGATAAAGGACTTATATTCAAAAGAAATAAACAGCCCAAAACACTAATAAGAAAACAACTGAATTTTTTTAAGGGGCAAAAGAGTTTAATAGACACTTCAAAGAAGAGATACAGACAGCAAGGAAGAATATGAAAAGATATGCACAAACAATTTTGCCAGTAATTAAAAAAACACAAACTGAAACCACAGTGAGCCACTCCTTAGCAACCGTTAAAATGGCTAAAATTTAAATTAAAAGGAAAAAAAAAAAAAAAAAAGAAAAGAAAAAAAACCAGCTGACAATGCCAAGAACCAGTGAGGACAGAGAAGAGCAGCGAAAGCTCTTACATGCCCCTCAGAAAGTTGTAAAACTGTATGGCTGCCTTGGAAAAGAGTTTGGCAGTTTCTTATGAGGCTAAACACAGACCTAAAATAGAACCCAACAATCCCACTCTCCTTTGCCCAAGGGGAAGCAAACTTCCCACACAAAAACTTTTCTGCCCCAGCCTGGAAATGACCCAGATATTCATCAAATGGTGAATGGGTAAACAAACTGTGGTCCCCTTGAATATCACTCTGCCATTAAAAGGTAGGATAATGACTGAGACAATGACGAGGACAATCCCCAAGAATATGATGTGAAGTGAAAGAAGCTAAACACAACAAGTTACATATTGTGTGATTTCCATTTAAGACAAAAACAGTAGGGACAGAGAGTGGGTGTGTGGGTGGGAAGGTCTGATCACACAGGAGGAAACTTTGAGGGTGACAGCAACGTTCCACATTTGGATTGTGGTGTGGGATCCATGGTTACACTTCCATAAAAACTCATCATTTTGTATCCTTCAAAAAAAAAAAAAAAGGTGAATTTAACTATATATAAATTATGCTTTCCCAAATTTAATTTTTTCTTAAAAAAAAAAAAAAGTAAACAACAGTGGTAGTTCATGGGTGTGTTCTCTTTGTACTGCATGACATTTCAAAACTTGGAATCAGTGGCTGACCTTTGAAAACAAGGAGATTCTGAACAGAGCAAGTTTTCTTGAGGAATCACAACTATGACCCTCTGAGCTCCAAATCCCTGTAGGTGGCACCAACGGGTGGCTGCCTCACCATGTCCCCTACCAGACTTAACCCATAGAGGTACAGTGCTTACTAACCCGTCCCCTGCCCCTGGCAACCTGCCCTGGTCTTGTTCTCCTCTAAAAGTCTAGAAAACACCAGGTGCTTGGTGAATCCTGCCAAATCCATGCGACTCGCTGGCCACCTTTCCACCAGCCACAACAACTGATACCTCTAACACCCAGAACGCTGACTCTGTTGGTCCTGAAGTCCCCAAAGAGATGTGACACCACACATGGCAGGCCTCCCATCACCTCAAATAAAGTGTCCCTCTGTGTGCTTAGAAATTCCCTCTCGTATGTTGTCAAGCAACGAGAATGATTTAGGGTCATTCCAGCTATTCATTTTTGTCTAGAGAAGAGTGGAGTGGTTGTTTGTTTAGAAAAAGAAAAGGAAAGAAAACCACAATAGAGGCTTGAAGGTTAATGAAAATGAAAGCGAAGCATGCACATCCACTTGGCACGTGGTAATTTCAGATGTAAGTGAGCTTGGAGAGATTCTGCGGTCAGCATCAGGACAGTGGGGTCTCAAAGCTGCAGAGGTGATGTTCACTTTAGAAAGGGATATCGGGCAGGGAAGGGACATCTGACTCCTCCTGTTTTGTGTCACTATTGAAAGTACAATGCTACTGTTGCCAAGATGTTCTTTGCTCTGTGGAAGCAAGGATGGGAGGGGAAGCAAAGTCTGGGACGTCTTGCAAAGAATCTCCGAAGTGCTGTTGATTGATGTAAGTCCACATATATCTGTATGAGTTGTCGCATTGGGGAGGAAAGCACCAAATTAAACATTTTGTTGCATATCTTTAACATTAACAGAAGAAAGGATGAACACAGGGAATTATCTTGACCTTCCCTTGACCCACCTGCCCCACTGTAATTATATAGAGTTTTCCCATTTGTTATCTCAATTTCTCTCCTTCCTTTCTTTCTTCCATCCACCGCTCTCAGGGCAAACTCAAACTCCACTGCTGCTAGTGCCGACCTAACCCTGCCCTCAGCATTTGTAAAGCCTATCACTCTTTTCCCCTTGAGCACTTTCTTCCCTTAGATTGTGAGATTTTTCTTTAGACCAGGTCTTGCTTTACAGCTCAGGCTGGCTTTGAACTGACTATGTAACCCAGGCTGGACTCAAGCTTGCAGCAATTGTCCTGCCTCAGCCACCCCCCCCCCAGTACTGGAAATACAGATGTACCCCATCATGGCCAGCTAGGCTTCTGTGTCCCAGGATATGAAGATGGTAAACAAGTGCAACAGTACTTTCTAGAAACAAATCTAATTTTGCTCAATTTTTTAACAGAAGCAAATGTCTGGCTCAGCCTTGTTTAAAAACGAAGGAGCGGCACCAATGCCAACATGAGCAACACAAACTAGCACTTTAAGTAGGACCTTAATTGTCACAGGTTTGGCTTCTTACACAAGTCAGCATCCCACGCCCTCTGCAGTAAGGGACAGACAGCGCTGGACCACAGCTGAATGCCAGAACAAGTTCCAGATGAGGCTGTTTGTTGAAAGTCAAAGGTCCCCAGCCAGGGTCACTGCACACCTGGCTCCCTCCTGACACCAGTTCTCCCTCAAACCTCTTGAGATTCCTTTCTTTAGGACTAGAGCTCTCCTACCCCAAGAAGAAGCTACCTCAAGTGGAAGTCAGAGAACAAATGACAGCAGAGAGGAGACAGGCCAGGGAGGCCAGGGTGCATCTAAGCCATTGAAGACCCATCATAAAATGGACAAAGCAGCAAATCTACAAAAATCCACAAACTTCAGAGGTAGATGATGGCTCCACAGGTGGGTTGGATCACAAATCTCAACAACAATGACAACAAGAAGGGTATCCAAAGTTTAGCACAAATAAAGAACAAATCTCCCCAACGAGAAGGGAAAAGGTAAAGGGCTTTAGGGAGCAACATCCATTTTAGGTGACTTTTACAATCATTTTAATCAAAGCAACTTTCCAAGCCCTGTGTTCTTATAGCCACTACAGTACAAGAAAGTGAGCAAGGACTGAGGATATAGCTCAGAGGCACAGCACCTGCCTGGCAAATGTGTGGTTATGAGTTCGATTCCCAGTATTAATAACAACAAGAAAAAAAAAAAAAAAAAAAAACTAAGAAAATGGACAGTAGGGCCAACCCCCAAAGATGTACATGAAAACACCCCTAGGTTAGGCTTTGTCATAAAGAGGATCAAGCAAACTCACAGAGGTTCAGGAGGGTTGGCATACAAAGGCTGGGGAGGGAGATCAGAAATTCAGAACGGATCAGAAGAAATCATCTGACATCAGGCCGAACAGAAACAATATACAAAAGCCGGATTTTACATATTACACATGGCTGAAAGCATTTTCAGGACCTGCACACAAATGAATAATATCCAAAAGAAGCATCTCATAGCTATCAAAGATCTGCTCCACATAAGACAAAAGCCAACAGATACTGAGGTATGTACATGTGTCTTAGGAATTGTCTTTGAACTATTGTGCCAAACACACATCACTGAAAACTGCTACAGGAAGAAAAATTGGGACTGAAATTCTGCAAGCTTAACTACTGAACTTAGTAATAGCTATTATCACAGTAGAAAATTCTTGCCACACAGACACCTCAGGTCTGAGATCCTCTAAACAAATTATAGGAAAATGGGATCTAAATTGAACTGTTGAAGATAAAAGATATTTTTAACCTAAAAGCCCTCTTAAAAACAGTATGTGAGCTCCTTCATAATTAGGAATTTTCATCTAATTTGGGGAAGGGTGTGTCAGGAAAGAGGTTCTTTGTAGTCTTTGCTAAAAACCACACAACTACAGAAACAAATTATCTGAAGTGAGACTCCTATTCTTGATAAACTGAATAAACTAAGAGTCCAGAATTTTATCACAAACACAAAAGCCAGCCCTTTCCAAGAGTCAGTCTTCAGTCTCCTGTCAAAGACAATTGCTGGCTGCCCAGCCTAAGTTTTGAAGCACTTTAGTAGAATAATTCTGCCCAAATAGTTACAACAGATTCTGTAAAACTGTCCAAAAAATCTGTTTCTTCAAGATTAAGTCTAACAGCCAAGCTTTTTTTTTTTTTTTTAAATTTTAAACTAACCTCCTGCAAGCAGCGGATTATGTACTTGGCCACTGACTGAATACCTTTGCCAGAAGCAATCCATTATTTTGGGTACCTCCATCCCAAAAGAAAAAGGATCTACTATCTAGATAAGCTTCAAAGGAAGCCCAGAGAAGAGAATGTGATTTGGGAAGCCGGCACGAAAACTGCTTAAAACTCACAGGCAGTCCATGTAGTTAAGATAAAGTAGTCTCACAGCAAGGAGCCCAAAATTACAGTGGAGGTCCGCACTCAAATTGTGTCCTACTAAAACACATCCCTCTTCAGGTGTCCTGAACACAACGCGTCTTTAAATAAAGCGTGCCTGCGGGACCACTACGAAGGCTCTGTAACTTGTCCAGAAAGAAGACAGGAACGAGCCTCTCTTCCCCGCCCAGCAGAGCCTTCCCCGGAGACAGATTTCTGACAGTTCGCCTGCTGTGGCAGCAGCTAAGGGCGGAGAAAATCCCAGAGCCGGGACTGCCAGCACCGCTCCGTATTCCGCCACAGGAGCAGGTGCTAACCCCGACGGGCAGGCAGTCCCATAGCTCAAGACCCAGTGCTTACCCGGGTCGGCCCGGCCGTGCTCGGGCAGAGCCGCCAGCAGCGCGAGTCCCAGCAGCAGCGACGGCAGCGGCGGCGGCGGCGGCGCCTCCTGAGGCGCGCGGGCCCCGGGGCTCCTCACGCCCGGGCAGCGCGCGGCTCCCTCGCCGGCCCGACCGAGCCCCCGCGCCGCCGGCCCAGCCTCCTTCGGGCCCTGGGGCTTGGCGTCCTGCAGAGCCATGGGACCCTTCACACATCCAGGCCGCGGCTTCGCTCCGCTGCGTGCCAGGGAGCCCAGCCCTGGGCGCCCGGGTCCTCACCGGGCATCTCCGGCCATGGCCGCGCGGGCTCCGGCGAGCTGCGGCTTCACCCGCGCAGGGGCCGGGACCGCATGGAGCCGCGGGTCGGGCTTCCCACGGCGGTGTCGCCGCGCGCCGCGCGCGCCGGGCAGCGAGGTGGGACGGGCGGCGCCCGGGTCCCCTCCCTGCGGCGGAGCCCGGGCGGGCGGCGGCGGGGCGCGCTCGGGTCCCTCGCTCCGGCCCGCCCTGGCCCCGGTCGCTGGCCGCTCTCCGTTCACGCGCGAGGCTCGGGCTCCAGCTCGGGCTCCCCGGCCGCCAAGGCTACTGCAGCTCCGAGCGGCGCCTCATTGACAAAGAAAGCACGTACCACCGGAGCGGGCGAGGGAGGCGAGGCCGGCGCGCGCGCGCATCCCCGCCGGAGCCACCGCGCGCCCCCTGCTCCCGCGCGCCCGCCGAGCCCCGCGCCCAGCAGGGACCCCGAGCGGGCGGCCGCTCCCGCGCCGCAGAGACCGCCCGGGGGCCTCCCTCGCCTCGTTTCCCCCTCGGCCCCTCCCCTAGAGGAGGGAAGGTCGGCGGGAAAGCGCGCTCGACCTGGGAAGCGGGGTGTGCAGGGCCAGGGCGGGCGCGCCCTTCAGCCTGGCCTTTGCGTCCGCTTTCGGTGGGTGGGCAGGAGTGCTCTGCGCTCTTGGTGCCCTTGGCCGAGAGGCCCGCGAACACCTGCCTGCCCCTTTACCCCTGAGGACGTGAGGCAGTGAAACGCTGGGTTCCAACACGTTCTAAATGTGGTAAGCCCACCGCACGTGCAAAGCAAAGCGAAATAGGTTTGCACAGCCACCACCCAAAGGGACAAGTGGTAGGAGTCACCTGAACTGCCCTCCTGCTCTCACCCTTGCCAGACTAGATGACTTGCGGCAAGCTACCAGGTTCCAGGTGCTTCCTGCATGCTTCAGGCCGTAAGCATGGCTTGAGCATCCAGTTTTCCAGCTATGCACTCCAACCTGGTGAACCTCAAGCTCTTTTATCCAGCAGTCTTCACTCATCCAACCATACTGCCCGTTATAACAGCCATAAACAAAATCCCTGTAACTAATAGAATATCCACCAGTGACGAATGTTATGGAGAAAAATCAGCGTAAAAGAAGGGCTTGAGGGGCTCCAATGCTAAGGCCCCTGTCTTCTGGCGAGGCCTCGGTAAGGTAACTTCTTTCTTTTTAAAATGAAGATTGAAAAAAATAAATAATAATAAACTTATTGAGCCCCGGGCTTGGCACTGAGCTACATCCTCAGCTTTTATTGTGTATTTGGAGACAAGGGCTCCCTTCTCTCTCAGTTGTCCACGATGGGCTTGAACTTGTTATTCTTCTGCCTCAGCCTTCCAGAGCACTGAGATTCCAGGCCTGTAGAAGTAAGATCTGATTACATGTGGATCACTGCAGTACCAGAGCGACCAAGCCGTGCTGGAAAAGCATTTCAGAATAAGGGACAGGAAAGCCAAAAGAGGGGGGCAGAGGCAGCCTGGTGTGTTCAAGGCACAGCAGGACAGCCAGAGGGCCAGAGAAAGCATTTCAACTCATTTACTCTGCTCAGTAGGATAGAAATAGCACCGTATTTCATTGAAGACATGTTTTTCTCCACATGCTAACTTCTTAGAAGTCAGATGTGTCCTATAATGAGCCTCAGACTTACTAAAATATGGTAATACAAGTTGAGCAACCTTCACCCAAAATCTGAACTGCTCCAAAATATGAAATGTCTTGAGTATCACATCAGTGCTCAATAAGGTTTGGATTCTGGAGCATTTCCGCTCTCAAGTTTTCAAGCTGGAGATGTTCAACTAGTAAATTTTACACACACCAGAAAATTGTAAAGCCCTCTGAAATCTGAAACTCTTCAATTCTAAGCATTTGAAAGACAGGATACTCAGCCTTACCTTGTGGGGGTCGGGATTTATCATCATTCTTCAGTTAGTTTCTGCTTTAAGAAATTTGCAGTATGTCCGGGTGGGGTGGCATACGCCTGTAATCCCAGCACTTGGGAAGCTGAGGCAGGAGGATCAGTGTGGGTTCAAGACCAGCCTGGGCTACAAAAGTGCACCCAAGGCCAGCCTGAACTGTATAGTGAGACCCTGTCTCAAAAAGACAAAAAAAAAAAAAAAGAAAGAAAGAAAGAAAGTTACAGTATGGATGAGGCAGTAAAGCAGGGCAGTTAACTTGGGACACTAATGAGGAAGCTGGCCCATGATGTTGATTCCAGTAGCGTGGTGGGAGGAAGAACAGTAAACAGTGATCCCAGAGACAAGCAGAGGGGCCCACAAGGACTGGCCAACTGGGCAAAGCCAGACTGACACATGCAGGTCTGGAGCACTCAAGCTGCTGAGGACCAGGAGAAGGGAGTAGGGCTATGCAGAGAAGTGGAGGGAGGCAGGAAAATACAGCCTGGCACTCAAAAAGGAGAAATAGGAGCCAGAGAAGGGAAGCGGTGTTGAAGCCAATTTGTGGAAGGCCTTGGATACACTTGGGATTTCCTGAAAAGGATGGGGAAGGAGGCAGGAAGGGGAATTACCTTCAGGAACACTAGTGCTGTACCAGGCTCTGGCTTCATGGCCAGAGAACAGAGGTAGGTGTGATGGGAAGAATGTGGACCCTGCAGGAGCCACATCTGTAAGCAGCTGGCTGCATTCACACCGAAGGGACGGAGAGATGCTGGGCTCAGAGGTAGCAAAGAGCCAGGAGGTGTGAGGGCTGCGTGTGAAGCAAGAGAGGCCAGACTACTCCACTGGCAGGTTCTCCTGGAGGCATTAGAGAATCAAGGCAGAGGTGGCAGGACACAGCCTTGGCTTGGGAGCCAGCAAGCTAGCGTCCCCAGAAAGCTTCCTCTGTGCTATCGATGGCCTTTTCCCATCACCACTTTTTGCCAGGCTTGGATAAGATGTAAGTTTCTTTTCCATTTTCTGCTGATTTTGTTGGTGATAGACTGGCTGCAAGCCCAGAGTGGTTGCCTAAGCTTGCCTAAGCAGGCACTTTAGACCACTGAGCGATCTCACTGGCCCCCATCATCCAGTTTCTACCCTGTCCTCTTCAAAAGGAACAACTCTGGAAAGGTCTCCTCCCCCAGCAGGAAGCTCCATGAGAACTTTGATTGATGGGTCCCTGGTGGGTGAGCACAAGGGCAGACGAATGTAGATTTCAATTCCACTCACTGTATAATCCCAGGCAGATCACATAGCTGCTGTTAATGCCATTTATACAGCTAGAATGATCAGAGTAACTTTCTCACTTCCTCACTGAGTTGTTTTAAGGACTGAGTTGATACATGTCAGTCATTTAGAAGTACGCTTGACACAAGCTAAGCATTCCATCAATCTTGTTTATTTGTTATGTGACAATTGTAACCTTCTTAAACCATAAACGCTTTTGTTCATTTTAGTCGATCTAACCAGGGCTTTGGCACTTGCCATGTGTGTAAGTTTATCAGTTCCACAGCTTTAAAAACTCAGTGTTATAAGGCAGGAAAGAAGTATAAAGAATACAGATGCATAGGGCTGGCCAAATAGCTCAGTGGATTAAAGCACCCGTAAGCAGGCGCAGAGGTCAAGGGTTCAATCCCTGGGCCTGCTGTGCTGGCCCACCCCAGGGGCACACGGAGACAACCATTGAGACTGGGTGTGGTGGCACGTGCCTATAATCCCAGCTCTTGGGAGGCTGTAAACAGGCAGATCATTACAAGTCTGATCTAGTAGAGACCCTCAACACTCTGTAGAACCTCCCTAAAATACACACATAAGAAAGAATGCAGGCGCCGGGCGTGGTGGCGCACGCCTGTAATCCTAGCACGTGGGAGGCTGAGGCAGGAGGATTGGTGCGAGTTCGAGACCAGCCTGGGCTACAAAAGTGAGCTCAGGACCAGCCTCAACTGCATAGCGAGACCCTGTCTCAAAAAAAAAAAAAAAAAGAAAGAATGCAGATGTGTTGGGTATGTGCGCCAACTTCCTACAATGAGTGTAGTTGCGCATTGCAAACTTGAGCTACTGAAAATTAAAAATAAATTTTAAAACATGAAATAAAAAGTGTCTTTTGTAGCAGAGAACATCAATAGCAAAACCATACACTTATGTACACAGGATGAATCAGACATTGGTCTCAAGAACCTTCAAAAGGTTCAGCATATTGATTATAGCACAATGTAATGCTAAAATTATGTTTGGAATACATGT
>PVJA010022609.1:0-26900 GCA_004027025.1 Myocastor coypus | reverse complement strand
GGCCCTATAATGAAAATTTCTAACTAATTCTTTTAATAGTTTTAATAATATAGTACATTATTAATAACTATAATCTCTGGGATCTTGTGCTGATAGAGTGGCCTCTGCTGACCCCACTATACAGTAGATTTCCTAATCTTATTCATCTTATCTAACTAAAATTATAGTGTTCTCTGAGCAGTGCCTCCCCAACCCACCGCCTCAATTTGATTTACTTGCTTTGACAAATGGTTTTTCTAAACGTTGATTAGAGGTAGTGTGACAATACAATGGTTGTATCCTAAGCTTTTACAAGTAAGGGATAACTGAGTAAGATACGGCTGTAATGCATCAGCCTTGGTATTCCTCCCGGCCACTCTTTAGATGGCCTCCAAAATTATAGAAAGAAGAATGCTAGTTTCCTGGGAAATCTTATAAAACCAGTGGCTCCCCACAGCTTTTCCTATTCACTGTGCTTTCTCCTCTGTATGCCACACTGAAGCTTGTTTACTTTCTGGGTTTGTACAATAGTCACCTTTTCACTTGCAGAGGCAAGGTGTACATCATTAGTTAATAAGTGCTATTGATTACTTCTGAGCCGCTTGGCAGAGTTGAATTAGATCCAGGTGTTCTCCCTTTGCGCTCAATGGTAATTTTTCACTTGTGTTTCCTGGTAGAAGGTGGAGAAATATATTCTCCTTGCTAAGAGCAGTGACAGTGGAAATGTTCTTTTTTAGCCCAAGTGCAAGGACACTTAAGCTTCACTGGCTTTTTAGGTGCAAGATTAGCTGTATGATTAATGTTTTCTGTTTCCATTTTGTTTTATTTTTTGTAGCTGCTGCTTCTACTGTTTTTCACATGTAGAAAACGAAGTTTTGAAGCTAAATATGTTTACTTATTTTTCTACATTAAAAAAAAGAGTACAGAATCCTTAGAGTAAATTTAATATCTGAATGACAAAGCCAACATAGTCATGTTCTATGGTACTCTCTCTTGAGGGCAGGAATCCCTTGTTTAACTTCAAGGCTCCTCACAGAATATGCTAACACCAATGCTCTCTTTTTGCCCTTAAAAATATTTTCTGTTGCAAAATAGAAACTTCATAAAGACAGATCTATAGATTTTTAAAGACTGAAAGCTCTGGGGAAACACTACCACCTTTCCTAACTGCTATGTCAGTCTTGAACTGGTAGTATTTTATTCACATAACCTGAAACTCTACATGACCAACAACATCTTTCTAGTTTGTTTAGTGTCTCACAAGATGATTTGAATTAGGAATCACAATTCCTGCATTCTAATCAGTTTCTTTAACTCACTGAACTTTCATTATTTGATGCGACAGTTTTATTTGTAGTTAAGTCTATTTCTACATACAGAACTACTTGTAAAGTGTCAGTGAGGCCATATCTTGGAGAAAGAATGTTTGTATAAATGCATAGTGCTGCTATTAATTATCATATTATCCAAAATTCAAAACCTTGCTGTCAACTGGAGCAGTCAAATCAGATTAGGTGATTCCACCAGGGACCGAACTGCAGAGCAGGTCATGTTTATGGGGATCCCAGAGTTTCTGCCTCAGATCCCAGCAGCTTCTTCTTCTTCTTTTTTTTTTTTCTAACCACCTCAATCAGATCTAATGTTCAGTATTATAAAGCATGTTCACATCGCTGTGTAGCTGATCTGTAGAACTTTTCACCCTGCACAGCAGCAGTTCTGTGCATTCAACAGCAGTTCCAATGTGCTGTCTCCTCAGGTGCTGATAACCATCATTCACCTTTCGGTTTCCATGGCTTTGACTCCTCAAGATCCTATAAAGTGGAAGAGTATAGGGTTTGTCTTTCCATTAGGCATTTGTTTCACTTACCATAATGCCTGAGGGTCCATTCATACTGTGGGTACATGTTAGAATTTTCTTCTTACCTCAGGTTGAATCATATTCCATTGTATGAACAAACACACCACCTTTCTATGTTCATCAGTGGATGGACACTTAAATTTCCAACCTTTTAGCTATTGTGAGGAATACTTCTACAGGGATACATGCATAGATGTGTCTTTGAGATTTGACCTTCAATTTCATTCTTAAACATAAAGAGCTAAAGATCACCATATTTTTTTAGAAATCTGAAAAATGAAAGCAAAATGAGCATAAGATAAATAGACAATGGAAATAAACCAGTAGAATATGATTTTTTCCCTCTGAGTCCTAGAGAAGAGATGTGAATAATTATGCACTACATAAAATGTCATGTCCTAACAAAAGAACAAAGAACAAAATATTTAAAATATGATTGTTGAAATGAAAAAGCAGGATGGGGACAAGATAATGCTGAAGCAATCTGTTACGAAGTAGAACAGACTGGTACCATGATGAAATATGAGAGAAAAACAAGTCTCTGATAATAAATACAGGAGAAGCAGAGAGAAAAAAGCATGGCAGAAGGAAATCAAAGAAATGTTTTCATTTTACAAAACTGCAGGACAAGATTGAAAAAAAATTTACTGTCCAGCACAAATGAAAAAATCATGTTTCATGTATGTAGTGAAATATACTATGCTTTATAAACACATGCAATTACCATGAGTTAATTAAAAATAAATTTTTTTCTTAAAAATAGGGAAAACATTATGAAAGTTTTGAAGTAAATGAAAGCTTTATGAGTTTGCTGAGGAAGTAAACAACCATATAAAATCAGTGTAAAAATATGGCCTTCATACAGGAGTAAGAATTGTAGCAACAAGGGAGTCAACATGTTAAGAGAGCAATACTTTAAGATTTTGCGAGAAAATTATTTTCAATTTAGATTTCTCTGCCCAGCAGAACAATCAAGGAGGAGCAAGGATGGAGTCAAGAGACTTTCAGTTATATCCTAAGAGGGAAAAAGAGCAAAAAAAACTAATGCATGAAGGAAAACAAAGGCAACTAGAAGTTCTAGGGAAAAAATAAATAAATAAAAGCTGTACTTAAAAGAAGTGTAGCTAGAGCAGACCATTTGGCTCTAGGAGTGAATGACAGTTGGGACACATCACTATTGATTCCAGATATGTTATTAGAGGAAGAAAATTAGGCACACTTGAAGAATAGACATGATTGTAAAACATCACATAAGTGACATCATTCTTTGTGTTCTAAAACTGTAAGAACAACAAAAAAATTAAAGTTGGGGAATGATTATGAGCATAAAGGGAAGGATAAAAGCACTCACAACACCCCACCGTCACAGAGTAGAAAGTGAACACAGTCCTACTCATAGGAGAGGGAAGAAGGGGTAAGTATAAATCTAAGTTACAAGGCAAAGCAATACATTAAGATGGGTAATAAGCCGGGCGTGGTGGCTCACGCCTGTAATCCCAGCACTCGGGAGGCTGAGGCAGGAGGATCGGTGTGAGTTCGAGACCAGCCTGGGCTACAAAAGTGAGCTCAAGGCCAGCCTCAACTGCATAGCGAGACCCTGTCTCAAAAAGACAAAAAAAAAAAAAAAAAAAAAAAAAAAAGATGGGTAATAAATAACATCTAGGGCTGAGGAGATAGCTTTTTGGTCTAGTACCTGCTTGGCAAGTTCAAGGACCTGGGTTTGATCCCTGGTATAGCACACTAGTTTGGGTGCGTTGTGCCAGCCCTGAAACCAGGTGTGGCAGTGCCTACCTATTATCCCAGAGTCAGGCTAACACAGGAGAATCTCTGTGACTCTGAGCTGCATAATGAGACCTTGTGCCAAATAAATAATACATAAATAAATAACTGATTTTTTAAAAGATAACATCTGAAGTTGATAGATTCAGAAATGATGTGTTTCCCCCCCCACCCCAGTGGAATGAAGGCAGAGAAGAGTAGAGAAATTAAACACAGGAACATTGAAATAAAAGTGGTTGCTATTGCTACTCAGGGGGACAGCAACTGACACGTGGTGAAGCCAAGGACTGTTACTTTTCACTGTGTCATTTCTTTACTATCTAATTTGTAACAGTAAGTGTAGGTTGCTTTGATTAGAAGTTAAGTATCTACTTAGTAGACATATAGCAATACTAACCCAATACAGCAAGTAATAGAATGAAATAATTATGATGAGTACAGGGAAACTCAGGAAGTTGCCTCTACTAAACATGTGAATAATGATGCACAATATGATCCTAACTTAACTATGCATGTGTGTGAACAGAGACTAACAGGTAACCTTCAGCTAAACATAGGCATTTTGCATGAAATTGTGAATTACTTTCTCTTGGTGAATTTTTAGCATTTTTATATAGCTTTTTCAAGGATACACAGCTGTTTTATCTTTGAGAGTATTTATGATAATGTAATGTGATAGTGAATTACATAAGAAAATGACATCCTATAAATATTTCTACCTTGCCACTAAGAAAGGTCACTTTGACTGCAAAAGAGTAGCAATGAAGAGGGCCATTTATTCAAGCTATGCTGATCAGTTCTAAGTCTCACTTCAGATATGTAAATTATGGCTGAAAACATGGTTTATGTTTGTGGATAATGGATTTTATGTCAATGAATGATTTGGCTTCATTGCTGGAAATTTGTACTTTTACCTAAAGCAGTCTCACTGTTAGAAGACAAGAGAAGAAATCAAGTCTCCATTTTTAATGTGCTTTTCAAGTCCAAGCAGAGTCATTAGGAGCAGCCCACTCAGATTGTGTGAGACTGCTAAAATGAGCTTCTGGGTGAGTCTTTGTTTTAGTGGGCCCCAGATAGGCTTCAGTGCCTGTACATATGCAGGTGTCTTGCCTTCCCTTGTGCTAAGTCATGTTTCCAAACCATTCAGGACCAAGATGCTGTGGAGGGCAATTATTGTAAGCCTATTCTAAGTTGCTTATATTTGTCTGTTGATCTTGCGATGCTGAAAGTAGGGAAAGTTTGGCTCCTTTTTTCTCACAAGTTATCATTCGTGCAGTGGTAAGTGTGGCCCAAAGTGTGAACATAGGCTGAATTGGCTGCTAAGATTGCTCATTGGCTGGTCTTTGGAAACTTGCTAGTTCACTCATTCTGGAAGAGGCAGGGTAGTCCACTAATACCTACGCAGTTTCCACAAACACTGTTCTGTATGCTAAATCTCTGACCCCTTTGGGGAACTCTAGAAGAACAATGCTTACTAGGCAGAAGGTGTTTCTGGGACCACATCCCAGTGAAACCCCTAGGAGCCAAGTCTCCACTGGGACCTGTAGGAAGAAGCACTGCACACAACACTGCATTTATGGTTGCTGCAGAGAGGAACTTGCTCAAGCATGCACACTGCAGGAGGAAACAGGAGTAAGGAAGCCTGCTGGTGATTTTCCCCCCCAGTGTCCTATCCTTTAGGACCCAACAGGATATCCATCCATCTAACCCAGAGTATAACTATGTGCTGACTCAATTCTAAAGCGGAGGTGACTGATAAGGCTCCTAAAACAGTGGGGAATAGATAAATCACATTTCTTCAGTCCCATCCCCCACTGGCTTTCCCACAAATGGGAGTAATTCTCAAGCATCTTTTATTTTTTTTAAAGAAAGTCCTGGAACCAAATCGCGTAGATGAGTGTGCCTCTACTCAGGTTTCACTCCATGCTGCCACCTAATTTTATATTGGAACAACTTCAAGATTTCATGTATTTCAGGGGAATGCAAAAGTAATGGAATTTTTCATGGCTGGACCAAACAATATAATTAAATGGGTAAATAGAATAATAAATAATTAGATGCACGTAATAATAATGCTGGGATTTTCTTTTAGCTCTCAACTGAAAGTGATAGTCTTCTGTTTCATGAGTACTTATTATCTGATTTGATTATTTTTAAGGGATTTAAAGAAATGTAGGACCCTTTAGTGATGCTGCAGCCGCATTTGTTCTCTGGGCAAAACTGTCTCCCTGGGACTCACTAATCGTACTGTTTCCTCTGCCAGGGACATCATTCTTCTTGGCAAATACAGGTAGATTTCTTTATTTTTATCTTCACAGCACCCATCACTTAGATGCTTCCTTACCTGATGTCTCTTCCCAATCAACTTAAGGAGAAAAGCATGGCACATGTGTTATTAGCTATTGATACCCTACAAAGCAGAACAGGCCAAGACATTCTGTGAATTATTAAAAAAAAAAAAACAACCGGGTTGAATAAAGAAATGAAAAAAGCCTAGGCAAGGATAAGGACCTGGATTCCATTCCCAGTACTGCATGCAGTGCTGGCCCCACCCTGGACATTGAGAGCTGGCCACCAAGACCAGTTGTGGTGGCACACACCTGTAATCCCAGTGCTGAGAAGGCTGTAAAGGAGGATATTATAAGTTTCAGCTACATAGTGAGACCCTGGACCAAATACATCAAACATCTTTATGAGCTCCCCATATTTCTCAGCCCCTAAGTTGAACACCATCACATAAGGTTGGAATACACTAGTGCATGTGGAAGATGACTGAGCAGGAAAATGAGGAAGTGAGCTCAAGAGGGAAAAGAGGCAAAGCATAGGAGGCTACATAACAGGCCACCTCTGTGGGCACCTGCTTAGTCCTGCTTAGGCCTCTCAGAGATGGAGGAACAGGCTCCAGAGTTGTTCTAACTGAGTGGTGAAGCATTGGGTATTTATTCAATATTCTATTTTATTTTGCTTGAAAGCCTCTTATGGGTTATCAACTTTCCGATGCTTTCAGCTTATTTCACATGAGGGCTTAGCAGGCTGCTGCGGCCAGAGAAGAGAAAATGCAGGAAGGTATTAGCAGCAGCTGGGATAGAGGTGTGAGGATCTGAGTGGGGCACTCACCGCTCCTACTGTGGTCCTAAACACAATGAAATGGCACTGAAATAAGAAGTTTGATGTAATTATTTCAAATGATGAAAAGAAAGGAAGAAAATTACATTTCACATGTATATGAAATCGGCGTCACTGCTCAATGTATTTCAGGCTGTGCACAAAGGTGCTGAGTTTCATGAGACCTTAATGCACTGTGGATACATGATGGTGGCAGTCGGAAATCTCATAGTGGTTATGGAGCTGGGAACTTTGAAAAGACGACCAAAAGGAATGGCTGACCACAAACCTCGACTCTGTCACATGGAATCAGCTCTATCAGAAGGGTTATTGACAACAGCATTAGTGTTGAACTTGGACTTTCATAACTGTTTAAACATTTTTCAGAGATGATTCTACTGGGAGGCTGATAATAGGCAGGTTGTATACAGAGCATTCCTGGCTTAAATAAGAAATTGCAACATGACAGGATAAAAAGAAACTGTTGTTTTCAGAATATCAGCATAGAAAGCAGGAGAGTTCTATACTCCGCTGGTGTTCCTTCAGTGAACGGTTGTGTTTATGTAGAAAAGTTGTTTTGGAGACCGGAGCAACCATGCAAAGAATCTAGAAAACATGTGAAAATGTAACATGATGCCATTTCTGGGAAGAAGAGGAGAAAAAAAAAAACAACATATTAAGACATAGGGGAGGGAAAAGGAAAAAATTAACTCTTTGTAGCTGGGTATGTCTGTTACTGCATAGTCCAGCTGAGCTTGTTATGGCTGAGTAGCAAGGCAAGCAGCAGTCAGCACTAGTAGATGACCACCGGTGGGGCTCGGGATCAGCAGCTCTCCATATGGGTTTGTGGCAGGATGCATTCCCAGTTTAGTTAGGTCTCAGAGTTTCATTAGATGCCAGGGCAGGGTACTAAACTTGAATTCTCAGGCAAACAAACTGAGCACATTAGATCTCTAGGACATAGCACTACACCATTGTGCTTTCTCTTGACTTTCCCAATCTACTACTAGGAAAGAAAACAAACAGCTACTGAGAAAGGCTATCATCCAGACACAGTGTGAGGTGTACAAAATGCAGCCTATGAGATAGATGTTGTAATTCCTTTACAAAAGAGCTGTCTGCAAGCACAAAGAAATCAAGCAATCCTCAAGGTCACTCATCTAATCAACAGCAGAGCTAAACTCAGGTGTGTATGGTTCCAATCTGTGATTTTGTACTGTTCTGTGTGACACAAGTTCCCCGTCCATCCTCTCGTGACCCAAGGAAGTTAGGGTGCTTCTGCCCTTGCTTTCCATGTCGGGGAATGTGAAAGACAGCATGTTGAACACTATGCCTGAAGTCCTTACCCAGAGTGAAGTAGCCCTTTGTGTTGGCATGGTATGAGTCCCACAGCAGGCTGAAATTGTGGGGAAGGAATAATCATGGCATACACAGCTGTTGCCCGAGCTCAACATTGCTCAAAATACTTTCTGCAAAGGTCACAACAAGGTGGGTGGTTTAGAATATCAGAGTTTGCAGTCATCTGAGTCCAGTGATCTGGGTCCAGAGAAATAATGTACATTTTGTTTTCAAACTTTCTATATTGTTTAGATTGGCCCAGATTATGTTTCTTTCTTTTTTTTTTTTTTTTTTTTTTCTTATCTAGGTGTAGGAGTGGAGTGAGTGAAACTTTGTCATCCCAAAATGTTTATTCATAAGCTATCACTTTGGCTGCTGAACTCGTTTTATCCTTAGTATCTCTTTGGGTGTTAACCTGTGAAAAGAACTATAATTTTAATGGAAGCATCCTTAACTCCCTTCTATGAGATCCTTGGCTGAAGCTGTGAGACAGTTTGATTCTGGAGTGATGCTGTATAAAAAAAGCTCATTGCTGAATCTCTGGATTTTTACCCAACCCAACATGCACCAGCTCTGCTTTTCACAGGCGCAGCTAATTTCCAGATAATATGGCAACCATTTAGGGCATTAATAGGAAGGGCAAGAATTGATTCTGAGAACCAATGCTAAAAAATGGATGGAAAAAGGTAGAGCAAACTAGACAGACACATAGTATAATACCAGTCATTGGAAAGCGTCTTCTAAGTCCTTTCAATGTAGCTGTTTGTCAGACATGCTAGAAATCTTATCTGGTTGCTCTGCGAGGTGATGAACATGGACCAGGTTTGCTCTCAGGAGCCTGCCTAAGTCTTCTCTGGTTAGATGAGTGATTTATTTTGGGGGTCACTTGGGTGGAACTGAGCTCTATGTGTTTCACTTTGGACTTCTGGATCTACTGAGGGGCTAGGGTCTCCATCCACTGTGCTATCACAGGAGGCCACAGACCTTTCAGATTTATCCTGATGGCTTTTCCATGGTGCCCATAGAGATTCAGGTGTTGCTTGAAGAGGTAGCACATTCACTCGCTGGCCCTCTTGTGTAATTACAAAGATGAACTTTTGTGGTTCAGAATGGTGCATGAAGAGGGCCACATAAGTCTTCTTTGGGATTGCACTACTTTAGATTAAGAGCTACAAAATATATTAGTCTGTGTAGGTGAGGGGTGGAGCACATTGCTGCCCCTCAGTGTTGTGGCTGACATCTGATTAGCACCTCCCACCGGTGCTAACAGTGGCAGTCCTGGGGCTTACCACAGTGACTATCTGGCCTCTGCCCACCTGCCTGAGAACCGATCCATCCACTCTTCAGTGAAATAGTGGTCTAATCGCATGCTCCCCAGCACCAAAACTTTTCAGCTCCGCTCTTTAGATCTGAGACAAGCCCAGGGGATTACATAGCAAGGAAGATAACATAATTGAAGAGGGCTGGTGTATGAAAAAATAGAAATGCTGAGGACTTTGATAAACTGGGGAGTAGGAGCTCATCTGCAGAGAACACCTGTGACTCAGCTGCAAAGCCAGTTGTTTGCCCAAAAAAGCCTCAGCCCAAAAGCTTCAAGAGAAAGTGTACATGCACAGTATTTTATGACATCTCTGGATTTTAAATACTGATAATGAATTTCTTATGATTAAAACTCCATTACAGCCGGGCGTGGTGGCTCACGCCTGTAATCCCAGCACTTGGGAGGCTGAGGCAGGAGGATTGGTGCGAGTTCGAGACCAGCCTGGACTACAAAAGTGAGCACAGGACCAGCCTCAACTGCATAGCGAGACCCTGTCTCAAAAAGACCAAAAAAAAAAAAAAAAACTCCATTACAGAAAGTTCCATGACTTATACAGGAACTGGGGATGCCATTTCTGAGCCTTACTCCTAAGCAACTTCTTTTTGTGCTTTCGTCTCCATCCACCACCCCTTTCTCTACATTTCTCTGATGCTTAGCACTATGATTAATATGCTTGAGGTTTCTACTTCTAATGTTAATCTCAGTGAGGTATCACATGACCTGGGTCTAGAGACCTAGGCAGAGTTTTGTTTCTTATGTACAGATATCCTATGCTGCACACAAAAGATTTGGAGAGGCCCTTTCCTCTTCTAATCCTTATTGTAGATTTAGCAGAACTTCTGTTTCCTTGATGAAGAAACAAAGCCAGCTATATTTTGTTAATGCTTCTATAACAAGATGAAAATAGTATTTGCAGGAAAATTATGTAGAAAAGGAAACATTATACATCTAGTCTTTCATTTAAAACATTTGTTGTGCTAAATATAAGATTTATAGTATATAATCAAATAATGTGTTTTGACTCTTTTCTTACTGACCTGTCAGAATTCTCCCTGTGAAAATCAGCTATCCAGGAGGATGGTGCGTGAGGATCACGTGTTTAAGGCCAGTCCAGATAATGTTATGAGACCCTTATCTTTTAAAAAAAAAGAAATGAAAGAAATAATATTTGCAACTTGGTACTTCTTGAAAGAATAACTAATTCCATATAAGTTTAAAGTAGTAATGTTTGTAAAAAAAATTGTTGAGACTGTCTTTTTAAAAGATTTTTTTCAGAACTCTGGAGATCATACTATGTCTAAGAAAAGCAAAGTTGACAGATTTTTATTAAACAGCCAAGGTAACTATTGATCCACAGTGCTTGTTGGATTTTGGCACATGGTACTTTTGTGCAGTAAGCAGTCAGGGTATTTCTGACTTAGCATCTTTACTCCATTGCCATAAGTATTGAGCTCTGAGAACAGAGAGCAATTTGGCAAGGGGTTAAGATCATTACAGTTTTGACAGCATTAAAGCACACCATACTAATAGAATGCCTTCAGATGGTAAATGGATCTATGATAGTTGTATTGCATAAAAAATAAGAATTTTAGCCGGGCGTGGTGGCTCACGCCTGTAATCCCAGCACTTTGGGAGGCTGAGGCAGGAGGATTGGTGTGAGTTCGAGGCCGGCCTGGGCTACAAAAGTGAGCTCAAGGCCAGCCTGAACTACATAGCGAGACCCTGTCTCAAAAAGACAAAAAAAAAAAAAAAAGAATTTTGTCTGCTTGAATTTTCCCTGAGTTTGGTTTTGGAAAGGGACTTTCCCTCATTCTTCTCTCATAGGCAGGTAGTGCTCTCTGTAGAAGGGAGACTGTGTGATTAAGAACCTGCAAAGCTGCAGTCTGACTGGAGCAAGACTGGAAGGGTAGAGGACCATGGGCACCGTGGGGACATAGCTGAGGCTAAGTTACACCTGGCAGTGAGGAGGGCTGCACCCAGCCAGTAGTAAGATGAAGGCAACCCTGATGGCTGGAGTACCTAAATGAAGATAGGGACTGCAATGTGTATTAAAGATGGGCCTCCTGGCTTACATAGGTACTTGCTGCCTTTGTAGGCTTAGTTCTCAAACATTATAACATGAGATCTACATCCAGGGCCCTGGGCTTGTACAGGAGCCAGGCTTTCCAAGGGCCAAGAACCCTGAAAAGTGAGAGTGCCATGATACAGATCAGGCTCTGGAACCGACAAATCTAGACCACATCCAGCATTATCTCCGACAAGTGACCACCTGCCTCCCTAAGTCTGTGTGTCCTTTTCACTTCTTAAGTGGACTGAATTAGAGGCGAGACTTACATGACATAATTTGTATTTCTTTACTAGTCAATTCACAGGCCGCAGACACAGTGCCCTTGAGTTCCAGACTGTTAACAGACCAAGATAAGCTGTTTCCCCTGAATGAAAAAATGGCTGCCAAATTTTTTGTGAGCCACAGAAGCTCTACATATGGTTCATTAACTCCTTAGGCAAGAGTACAGTAGCAGAGTAGCTCATGCAAAGAAGCACACAGATTTACATATATTTACATTAATAATAATAGCTATAGGTCATGTAAAGATATGTGTCAGGTGTGATCTAAATAAATGGTAAATTATTAAATTTTTTAAAATGTGTTATAGCCAAAGATACATTGTTGTTAAAACCTCTTCAAAATGTCCCCAACACACATTTTCCATCATTCTTGCCACTTTCTGAAGCAGTTCTGGGAGTCTCTTTTCATACATGTCTTCATGAACTGTGGTCAGAAATATGGTCAAGTGCTGCTATAGAGTGTTATTTAACAGAAAGACAGGCTCACAAAAGCATTGCGGTGTGTCCTGATCTATCTTTTTTTTTTTTTTTTTTTTTACTGAATCTAGTACCATACAACTTGTAGGTCTTCCCTCAAATCAAAATGATCATAAATATTTTGCATAGATTTAGGACACTGGGGCAGCTGTGACAGGGCAACTGAAGACAGTCACAAAAGAGGACTTCTAAAACCACTTCAGAATGTGCCAAGAATGATGGGAATGCTTTGAGGTAGATTAACAGCAATGTGTCTTTTACTGCAGTAAATTTTCAAGGTTTGAATATTCATATTTTATTGCACTCTGTGTGTGTGCATATAAAACCAGAGCCTAATTCTTTTTAAGTAAACTCTTAAAATCAAAGTGTGACAGACAGGAAAGTGAATGCATCATAACGGCTCAGCACACCCAAGTTCTGGGCTAAGCCTCTCTTCACTTTCTTTTCACTTCTTCCAAGGAAAAGCCTATCCTTACTTCTTATCCTATGGATCAATTGTTCATATCTTGAAATTAATTTAAATGTAGCTGTATATGTATTATTTTTGCCTCTGGCTGCTTTTATTCAGCTGGCTATTTGTAAAAGACAAGCAGCTAAATGTAGGTCCCAACATTAAAGTGACCATAGGCAGATTAGGGCCCTCCTGTTCTATGCTGCTGCTATGGTGTAATTATTGAGAGCATATTTTCTCCCTTTCAGATTCGTCCAGATTTGAAAAATAAATGCAGCATTTCACTCTACCTACCACCAAGGCAAAGAGATGAAATCCTTTCTACCATATATCTTATAGTTCACTTTTGTGATCTCTCTTCCTTCCAAATCTGTTGATGAAGGTAGTTGATGGTAGCTGAGTTTTTAACACCAAGGTTTCCTCTACTAGAACTTTACAAATGCTTCGTTTCTGAGGGAACTGGAAACTTTTCCAAAGAGCTTTTTGCTCCTCATTTTCACTATAAACCTGGCTCACAGGTGTCAAGACTACTATCGCACCCTCTGAACATTGGGCTGTCTTGAAATTGCCTCTTCCAGATTAGTTTGCTACTCTTAATCTGAATTTCCTGTAAAGTTTCAGAACATGGACAAAATGAAGACACATTTTTCTGCCGGAGCATAATGCACATAGCTTTGAGTTCACATGCCGGTGGAGTTTTTTTTTTTTTTTTTTTTTCCTCCAAACTCAAACCTCTTGAGCCTCATCTTTACTGTATGCATTTCTATAGCATTTTGGTCCCCTGAGCTCTGCCCATAATCGCCCAACAGGCATAGCTGAAACATTCTAGGGCTTTTCTTGCCAACACTGCCAAACCTGTGCAAGTGCCTCCTGAAAACCATTTCCAGAGACTTTTTAGCTACATGGCCAGGTTTTTTCATAGCAACAGCCCTACTCTTGGTGCTAAAATGTTTTAGTCTCTCTGTCACTGAGACAAAATACCCAACAGTCACATGATAAAGGAGAGATTTATTTTAGCTCACCCTTTTGGAAGTTTCAGTTCATGATTACCAGACTGTGGGGCAATAACAGCATTGGGAAAGGGGCTAAAAGACAACCCGCTACAACCATGGCAGCTAGGGTGCAGAGTGAAGGATAGAGGAGCTGACAAGGGAGGTGCACCCTTCCAAGTCTTGCTCCCAATGACATGCCTCCAACCAGAGGCTCCCAGAGACCCTGTCTGCTAGAATCAAGTCAACTTTAACAACTCCATGGTTCAGTCACCTTCCATCTATGAGTGTGTGAAGCCTTCAGGACATTACTGATTTAAACTATAACAGTAAGGAAGTTTTCAATTTTGATCTTAAAAACTATACTGGCTTTAAGGCAAGGTACAAAATTCCTAAAGGTATCATCACTCTTGTTCTTTTTTCCCGTAGTTTATAATCCCACACATGAAAGCTAGCCATGAACCAGGAAAATACTCTGGGAAACTTCACATATACCTTTTCACTTATGAAATTTTGAGACAGTGTTTCATTAAACCACTAAATTACCCAGGATGGATTTGAACTTGAGATTCTTCTGGTTCCTCTCTTAGATTGCTACAGTTACAATTGTCCTACAGTCACATCTTTACTTATAGAATCTTAATGCCTCCTTTCAACCTGTGATCCTTGAGCTACTCTTTGGATGAATCATAGTGCCCATTATAATCAGGCAGTCAGGATAGCCAAACATGATATCAAAGCCATCTGCAAGTTCTGCCATCCACTTTGGTGATGTGGTCACACTGAAACAACTGTTGTTTCTGGAACAAATACTTTCTGGTTACCAAAGCATATTAAAGATATTAGCAGCCCTGAGCCAAACATGAACAAATGTGCTTGGTGTCTGCACCATGTGAGACATGCCCCTCAAAAGTATCACTCAGTGGGGCCTTCTGGGGCTTCTTTGAAGCAATCATCTTGAAGGAAAAGAACCAAGAAATGCATGGACACTTTCTTTTACATGATAGCAATATTATAATATTCTCACAGCACTTATGACTTTCAAAGGTCATTCGAAAATTAATTTTTCTTACAGCTGTTTTAGGGTGCATGGCAAGTTTCTGATTCTCATGTGTCTGATATGGCAAGTGCCATACATACATCCTATTTTTTCTCACCATATAACATTTTTGAAGTAAGAGTGTATATTGCACTATTAATGGTATACCTACCAAAGTTTTGATTGAGGCCAAGGAGATAGCTCAGTGGTCCAGGTGCCTGCCTGGCAAGCACAAGGACCTGCGTTCTGTCCCAAGTCCCACATGCCATGGCAGCCCATCACTAAGCCAGCCATCAAAACTAGGTGTAGTGGCACACATTTGTAATCCCAGTGCTGGGAAGGCTGAGACAGGGGGCTCAGTGTGAATCTGAGCTGTGTAGCAATAGCCTATACCAAAAAAAAAAAAAAGTAAATTTTAGAAAGTTTGCATGGAATGAATAAAAGGTCTTATATCTGACAGCAGTTGACCTGACTTTTCTTCCCCTCCGTTTTTGGTATATTCCTATGAAAATAGTTTATTTTTTTACCTTTTTATTTATTTTAATGACAGAAAAGGTAAAATAACAAAGAAACAGTTTCAAAACAGGTTAGTAGGATGGTTCCAATAATACATTGCCTATTCTTGTCTTCATAGTACTTATTCAGAGGACAAGATGTAGACATGATATCTTGTCTAAACAATATTAATACAAACCTTTCTTCTGAATGAACTAAGAGAAAGTAGCTGTATATCTATCCTAACTATCTGTGTATACATACTTTTTTTTTTCTTTTTTTCACAACAAAACATGTTAGTAACATGTGATACTAGGTTGCCTCACAGCTAATAGCTAATCTTAACCAGACAGGATGTTTATCTCAGGACTGAGGTAGCTTGTTTGCTTTAGGCACTGAGGCCTAGTTCCATCTACACATGTATGAACCAAAATGTTAACAGTTAATTCCCTGTGAGGAAATTCAGCAGATTTAGTTTTCATTTCCTTTACGTTTTCCAAATTTTATAGATGCATGCATATTAATTTCAATGATAGTTTTTTAAAAAGCTAATATATAAAGCCCTTGATCAGGGTCATGTACTCTAACAAAGAAAGACGGTGTCCTTTTCATGACTATTATATAGGAACGGAGGCAGAAGGAAAGCATCCATAAAACCCTTTTGCCAAAAGTGTCATGTGTTGGTTAAAAGTGCAGTATTCAGAAACAAGTTGGTTTGAAGGAAAGGAAATAGAAATAAGTTTAAAGCTTGTATACCAATAACATTTTCTTGATCACAGACATTTCTTTATTTGTGAAGATAGCAGACAAGAAAAAATATAGGATCCTGTAAAGTCATGCTTGAGCTTATAGTTGAATTCTTGATAGAACAGGGAGACTAACGATTTCTGTTTCATAGACTAGGAACATCAGTGGGTAGTATTGCATGATTAGAAAGTGACAGCACAACTTGAGTCTCCCAGCTTAGTTTTCACTCCGAAAATATCTAAAATGCAGGAAGGACTTTAGCAAAGCAAGTATGTCAAATATGTGAGAAGCGCAGACCAGGTACTTGGTGTTCCTGTCCCTCATGTCATGTGGAGTCACCATTTGTTTTAAAAAATATTCTTTCTTCATTAGTTTCACTTAGATGATGACTTAGGAGCTAATCTGAGTGGAGACACAGACAGGCTGCCACTGCCTTTTGTTAATACTAGTTTGAACTTTACATATTAAACAGATTTGTAGACCTAAGCCACCAGCTTTGAAGATGATCCATTTAGCCTCAGTCCTGCACAGACTAAGACCATGTAAGTGAGAGCTGCTCCAGGAACTCCTACCCAAGCTCTTGATGACTTGCTGCTGGAATATCAGATTCAGGTTTGGTCAAGTCTTGGTAGGACATAGTGCTGTTTGTTGTTTTGAAATCATATGCCTTATAGGACTGGGACTGACTGGGTTGGCTCTAATGTCAGCTGCAGAGATCAAGTGGACAGGCAGTGTTCTTACTACAGGTGGGTGTGGGTGGGTAGTGCTGGCCTCTCTGCCTTTGCCATGCAGTGACCAAGCCTACCACCAGATGACTAGAAATATAATTACTTAGATGACTATTTTATTTTGGTTTGCATCTTTATTATGAGATTGCATAAAAATCAATGAAGGGCTGGACAGCTGACTTGAATATGAATAATCTCAAAGACTTTGCTTCTGAGCCAGGACTTTGGAAAGAGTTCTGTAACTCAAAACTAATGAACAAGCTTTACTGCGCTTTAACCAGCTATATTGGTATTTGCTTTATAACCATACACAGGTAGCAAATTAAGACTGTGTATGATCATTATTTTTAAGCTCTGGGCTGGTCTTTAATTAGCAAAAGAGTTGGGTTTTATGTTGATGAGCAGAGCTAGATTCTCAACAATAAGATCCATACTTAAATTCATGACACTGACTTCATGTTGCATTAAGAAATGTTGATTTTTCTTTGGTTTGTGGATGTATTTTTAATCAGACATGAATTGAAATATATTTAAATATCGATAGTATCTTTTCCCAACAATATATATGTAACATTAAATTTTAACATAATATGTAATCAAAATCTCATTCTTCAAAATCAAACTGTAAATTTCACTGCAGAATAATTATATAACAAACTTCATAAATATGTATAACTCAGTGTTCTACATTAGTGCAGTTTTAGAAAACATAAAGTGAATTGTGTTTGGTTTTTTGTGTAGAGGACACAGCCATAATTTTGTCTCCTATCAGTAGCATAGCTAATAATTATATTCAAGTGTTCCTACGTGTGCCTAAGAAGCACAGAAAATGCTTAAGAAGAATCTACGTACAGTGAGTATACATTACTCTAATTCCTTCAAAATATCTTTACTCATATTTTTTGGCCTATTAGTCTTATTTATAAACCTATATACAATACATGTTAATTAACTTTGTAAGATCTTATAAATAAATGAATCTGATGTTGGCAAAAATCAGAGGGAGATGGAGGGAAAATTATGTACATTATGTACATTAAGTACATGCTCTGGCTCCTTATAGTGAATGTGATCCCTATATGCTATAAACATGTACTAATAAAAGTAAAAAAAAAAAAATACTCCTCTTTGTATTTACCTGAGTTTGTCCTTTAAATACATTTGGGATTATTTCCAAGTGAAAGCTAGCGGACTTTCTTATCCAGCCATAATTTTAGTGGCGTTATAAAAAATAAATGCAATTGCCAAAAAACATATGGGCTATCTTGTCAACTCAATGATAAACAGTTGTTTTGTATGTCTATTCCTTGCTCATAATAGTTGGTCACGTGTTACTGTTCTACCAGCAATGCTTTTCTTCTCCCCTTCAGGGGTGGCTGTGGTAGTAATATTATGGTTTACTTGCAGCTGGAGTGGTGCCTTTTATCAGTAAGGCTGAAATCAAAATATTGCCTGTGCAATAACTTATTTAGCTTTCACCATAAATGATGAAACATATTGGTGATCTTTAGAGGGAAGGAAATCCAGTTTTATTGAACATTTACATATTCTTGTGCTCACTTAATCTTTCTTTACTTCAACCCTAAATAATAAATATGCATCTTTGTGTTTATTGAAAGTGTTAATGTTTAATTGTTTGATCAATCTTATATACCTATATCTATTAATCTAAACTGATCTGATGATGAAAATATATAATATAACCATTGTTAAATTTTTCTGGTTTTGAAATTCTGTACTCTATGTACTCTTACTTGTTACTGTTTTTCTATCTTTGTTTCTGATATTTTTAATGTTTAAAATTAAAAAAATAGATATAAAAATGTAAAACAAAAAATAAAACAGAGGGCACAACAAGATGAAGGGAGTGGAAAAAGGAAAGAAGACAAAAAAAGAAGAAGAACTGAGATGTGTTACACACATCTGCCAACTTCCCATGCAGAATGTAATCATTATAAACTGCAAATAAATGTTAATAAAAAGATAAACATTAAAAAATAAAAAAATAAATATTCATCTTTCATTACCAATTAAAAATGGGCTTCTGAACGTTACCTCTTGCGGGCAAGATCATACAGGCAGAGATGACAGAGACCTGCAACCAATTTTACCTGCCATGAAAGCTCAGGTTATACTCATTTATAATTTTCAATGGAGAATGACTATACATTACTGGATTGCACTTTGGGTTTAAGTCACTATTAAGAGGGTGTAAGTCAGCAAATTTTCAACGGAGACCGATTAGCCATCATGACAAATGCAAATACTGTGTGCTTATGCCTTATGATAAAAGTGGTAAATCTTAATGAAAAGAGATTATGGATAAAGTTCATAATCAAAGTATAAACAAGGCTTGGCCAGCCTGATAGCTTAGCAGAGTAAAGCACCTGGACTAAATTGCCTGCTTAGGCAGAATGCATCAGTGGGGTTTGATCCCCAGTATTCCATGCCAGCCCTGCCCACAGGATATGCAGAGACAGGGATTGAGACTGGGTGTGGTGGTGTGCACCTATAATCCCAGCACTTGGGAGGCTGAAAATAGCAGGACCACTATGAGTCTGATCTATGTAGTGAGACCCTGTAGGCCCTATAGACCCTGTCCTAAATACATACAGAAAAAATAAAGATATAAATAGTGCTCAAAAGAATTAATGTGCTACTTAAAAATTATAAACTCGGGCTGGGCGTGGTGGCGCATGCCTGTAATCCCAGCACTCGGGAGGCTGAGGCAGAAGGATCGGTACGAGTTCGAGACCAGCCTGGGCTACAAAAGTGAGCTCAAGGCCAGCCTCAACTGCATAGTGAGACCCTGTCTCAAAAAGACAAAAAAAAAAAAAAAAAAAAAAAAAAAAAAAAAAAAAAAAAAAAAAAAAAAAAAAAAAAAAAAAAAAAAAAAAAAAAAAAAAAAAAAAAAAAAAAAAAAATATATATATATATATATATATATATATATAAACTAAATTTTGCTCTTTCTGGTCAAATTTTTAATAAATACACATAATCTGTATTTTTAAAATCTGCTTTTACCTGTGCCAGGTATCTTAAGGGAGTTTTCTAAGGATAACTGAAAAAATAATGAAAAGTGTGTGAACTCTCAAATTGAGTGACTCAAGGTTGAGAGCTGGTTTGGCTACTGACCAGGAAGATGACCTTGGACAAAGAACAACCCAGGAAAGCCATGGTTGTCCTTTGTAAAATAGGAATAATAATATCTCCTATCTACTGTAAAAACCTTGATAAAATAATATTTATGGAAATACTGGAAATACACAACGTGTTTTCTGAATCAAAAGTGATTTTTTTTTTTTTTTTTTTTTTTTTTTTTGGTCAAACATAAAACTTTGGTGATCTTAGCTGAAGATCTTCCATATGGGAGCTGGTTTAGCCCTGGCGGGTTTTCATTCTTAAAGGCCAAAATTCTGGCATCATACACTGAAGCTTTGAACAAGTCTTTCATGTGCTTTTTTAGTATGTGGTTTAGAGTTCAGCTAAGTCAGGTGTGACCTCATAAATAGTCTGTACCCATTTTCCATGGATTTTTCCCTTGATGTTTACTTAATCTGCATTATGTGGCCAAGACGTGAGATTGCTATATATGATTCTGGGAGGATAACAAATTTCTTCTTGGTTCTTGAAGTAGAAAAAATAGAGTTGAACAATTATTTTGAGGTATTCTTTTATTCTACAGCCAGTATATGTTCAGTAAATACGTTTTTTGGTACAAAGCAAACTCCTGTAGTTAGCTTACTTGATAGACTGGTGCTTCACTGTTACTTACAAGAAAATAAGCCCTGTCTGTAGTTCACCAAGGCTCATTTAGTAGACAGCATCAGAAACCCAACTCAGATGAACTTGTAAAAGGGAAATCTCACTTTCTAATGTGATAGGACAGTCCAAGTGGTGCCACTGGCTTCAGACCTAGCTGGTCTGAGGACTGAGACAATGCCATCAGGATTCTACTCAGCTTCCTTTGCTAGCTCTGCTGTCTGCTGCCTCATTTGCAAGTTGGTTTTCTCTGGGATGCAAAGTGACCCTCAGAGGTTCCAGGTCCCTATAATCCTTCTATTTGCATATCATGGAAAAAAGTGTGTGACCTCCCCTCTCCTAACATTCACACTGATGTCTGAAAGGATTGTTTGACTATGACTAGGTAACATGCAGTGTTCCTAAAAGAACATGTTATTTTGTGTGCATTCAGCCACTCTGTGGCTAAAAAGGGCTATTCTATGTTATTAGGGAAGTGCAATGGAAAACGTATCATGGAGGTTCAGTGGAATACTTCTGAGCTTTGTTATGGATACATGGACATAGCAGCTGCATTCAACACCAAAGAAGTGCTTTCTCTCACCGTAAACTTCTCTAACTAGGTAGCTGATCAAGGAGGGAGGAGTTTCAGAAAGTGAATCATCCCATAACTGGTGGCTAACACCCTTGATATCTTCTGGGCTCCAGCTCCCCTCTTAGGAATCCTTCTCTGCCTTTCCCCTACTCTTGGCTTCAACCCACTTGCACGAAGCCTCTAATCATAAACCATCACCGTCAGCCTGATGGTGAAAGTGTTGACCCATGGAGTTTCATGAACGTCCATGCTGGGGATCTTTTCAAGGATAGGCCTTTGAGAGCCCAGAGGTTAAGATTACCATGAAACAAAGGGAAGATAATCTTTTTATGGAGTTAGAAGGCTCTGTCCAGAAAAATCTTCAAATGATACAGTATAGGCAGCCATTCACTGTGTTTCAGGATACAATCTCTGGCCTTGAGTTCTATAGAATCAGTTTGACCACAGCTGAAAATTAACTATCATACAAGGACAAACCACTTCGAGAGAGCTGCCTCAGGCCAGTTCATTGATTCATTTAAAGAACGATTATTGAGTTACGAATACAAGCCAGATTCTATTCTAGGTTCAGAGGACACATGGATGAACAGAACAGTCCTTGCTCTGAAGGTTCATCCTATTACAGGAAAGAGGGTGTCTTAGTCCATTTATTCTGCCTTACCAAAATACTACATACTGAGGGATTTATAAATAACAGCTCACTTTTCATAATCTTGAAGGCTGGGAAGTTCAAGATCAAGGTGTCATCAAGATTTGTGCCTAGTGAAGACTTGCTCTCCACTTTTAAGATGGAGCCTTTCCTACAGAAAGGAAAGGGTGGAAGGGCAAGGGGAGTTTAAACTAGTTCCCTCTTAAGATTTATTCATCTACTGGAGGGCGCTGGTGCTCAGTATTATCACAGTGGAGAGTAAGGGGCAACACAAGTTTGGGCAGGATAGGCACAAGCAAACACTTGCAGAAGTGGCAAGTCAGAAAAGAAGTAACACGGAGTAAAAGGGAAAATGTGGATTTGAGAGGGGAGTAGCCTTACTGGCCAGAGATGTGAGCCATGAGAGAGTGAACCACAGTGTTGCCTGCAGCTAGAATTCCAGTCAGCAGGACCAAAAAAGCCCTGATCTCGAGAAGGGTCATCCTTGACATGCTGGCAACCACAGATGGGAGTGGGATCATCTTAGTTTCTTTTCTCTCTTACTGAGACAAAATACCAGACACCCAAAATTAAGGGCAAAAAGGTTTGTGTAATTCAGTATTCCATTCCATACTGGGCTGGCTCCAAAGAAGTGTGGCACATGGCTGAGGGTAGCAGTTCGTGGCTACAAATAACAGCAAATACAGCAAGAGCAAAAAGCGGGGAGTTTGGAGAGCAAGCCTCTTTCCCTCCCTGACGTTATGTGCAGGCGACCTGCCCCAGAATGGGTAGAGCACTCATACCATAGTCCCAGCATTGGATCATGACTCAATCACAAACTTTAGACACCCACTCCATTGTTGCATAAGGCTCTGGGGAGGATCCATAGATGCAAGCCATAATGGAGCCAGAGTGCTAAAGGCTTCACAAACTACTACAAGCATGTTAGCTTGTCCTCCTGGGGAGGACAGTACAGAGGCATGGCATCTCATAAGCTCATTTTACTTAGGTACCAAAACCTGAAAATTGGGAGTTGGGTAACTCTGACTTTTCTGTCCTTAAATAGAATTGAGGGAGATTTTCATAGCTGCATTAGAGTTAAGTGGAAGCTTCACTAAGAGAGTGAATACATCGAACATGAAGGAGGCTATAAAAAAAAAGAGGGATGTGAGACCTGGAGAAGGCATATGTTCCTGGCCGGGCCACATCCCAGGGGAGCCACCAGTTGTTCCACAATTTTTTTTTGTTTTGTTTTACTGAGCAGATGCAGAAGCATGCTGTATTCCTCCTTCTCTCAGCCCAAAGTGTTCAATCCAGTGGCGTTCTTCAGTACAGCATGATTGAGAGTAGGGTTGTATAACTTAGGGAGAAAAACGGTCACCTGGATAAATGTGAATTTTAGATGAATAACAATTATTTGTAAAGTATAAACCTGCCTGAAATACTGCATGCCATCTTCTATTTTTTCATCAACCAGAAAGGCAGGAGAAAGTATAAACCTGTAAATTTCCTGATCTGGACCTCAAAATCTGTTCCAATGGAATGGAGAAATAAATCTTTAATATTTATATATGCATCTACTTAGAGTGATGTATGAATAGAAAAGTGCTGCCCACGAATCTGCCAAAAGAATGTTCTAAGAAATCTAATTTCTGCATGTGTGTGATGAAAAAGTTTATAAAAATACTAGATACCAACTTTTATAGTGCAGGAGGGATTCGCTTTTCGATTCCTACCAGCTAGACTTTCTGTCTGAGAGTACTAATGGGCAGACAGTGCCCATACACTATCCAGTTGGTTTGGCCCATGGTGTAGGTAACAACAATCTACTGAGAAATACAGGCTGCGCTGCCTTGTTCTGGAGATGTCATCTTGGCTCTTTCTCTATGCGTCTCTCTCTCTCCTCCTGCCTGTCCTCTCTCTTCTCCTCCACAGACTTCCACTTCTGTTTCTTTAGCACACATTCCCTTGAAAGTGCCTTCCTCATTCCATAGCTGGGAAGTCTGCCAGGCAGGCAGATCAAGCACTGGTTGGAGCCACTGTCTCCCCTAGCCTGGTGCTCAGGGCCTTGGAAACTATCGTTTCATATATGATTTCCTCTCCTTTTTTCCTCTTCCTGCTATTGTACGTGGGAAGGTAAATCTTCTTTTATGTTCATTTTGATTAGAGATGGAAATAAAGTGTTTTAGGAATTATTTTCTTTCTTGTGGAGTTATAATTATGTCTGAAGACCAGCTAAATTATGACTACCTCTTGAGGGAACCAGGAATTTTCTTTCTAGACTAAAAAGGCAGGAGGCTTTCAAGTGGGCAGAAACTCCCAGTTCCCGTTGTCTTTTCCCCTTAGGCCTGAAATGGCAGTGGACTAGGACCTGTGAGACTTTTGAAGAAGCATGGTCCAGGGCCTGCAGACCCTGGGATTCTTTTCCTAATATAAAGCAGTCTGATGCATGTATAAATCCTCCCAAATGTGGAAGTCAATTGGGAAGAAATTCTGTCTCCTTTTCCTGATTTTGAGCATAGGGAAGGCATACGTCCTACTGCTACACAGCCTATGGCTCTGTGTGTAGTGAGTGGCAGCAGGCAGAACTGTACACCTGGCCCATGTGGTGCAGCTTCCTGGGATCACATTTCACAACCCTGATCAAGCAGACATGTGGGGCAGAGCTGCGAGCTCAGCAGGCTCAGTGACATTATTGCTTCACATGTATTTTTAAGTTACTGCATATGATGCTTTTTTTCTTTAGAATACTTGACAGGCCCAAGGTAGCATCGTATCAAATGAATAAGAATGAGCAGGCAGATAGTAGACAAGGGAACTATTCGCTGTATATCAAGGTGTTGAAAATTATTCTTTATGGGTTTAGATTAAGCCATGTGTAATGCACTGAAGAATAAAAGTTGTGTATGGAGGAAGCCGGCTACTCAGAAACCTGAGCAGCCTGTGTGGACTTGAATGCCTTACTTTACTCTAATCAACAGGGACAGCTGGAACGGAGGCAAATATACCTCTTAGAGAAGTTGGTGCCCCCATGTAGATTCCTCCAGCCTCACTGCACTGTCAGTGGCATGGGTTCTCAACACCAGCAGTGACTGGACCCCTAGGGTATGACTGCCACCGCTGTCCTTGGCTTAGAAGCTGGTCTCCTACTCCTTTGCTCCCTGCATCCTTATTTTTGCTGCTTTAGCTGCTTGGAAGTCCACTATCTCAAGCTAAATTTGTCTTGCTGAACTCCTGAGAAAAATTATGATAGTCACATTATGTTTCAGTGTATTTGTGCTATGTTTGCACAATACTCAGCCATCACTTTGTCATCTTGAGAGTCCTGAGTGAACACTGACAGTCAAGCTTTCTCAGTGCAAGCAAAGCTACACATTCTCTTCATGTTCACAGAGAAGAATTCTGTGGATATGTGTGGATATGAGAAGGGAGAAGGCTGGTTCCATTAGCAGTGCCAAGGATCTGCTATTTATTCACAGTCAACCATCTGATTCTTCTGGAGGTTATTTATCCCAGGTTTGCTGTTAGTGACCTGATAATGTAGCAGACCTGCCACAATCTAAATCAGAATCTTCAACATCAACTCTACCTAAAGATCTAATTTTCCTTGCTCATGACACAGAGAAGGTCATGAGAGTTCCAAATGTTTCAAATTTTTTAGAGTCCATGCCTTCATTGGAAGATAGCATTTATGTGCAGGGCTCCTCTGTTCAGGACTAGAGTAATGGCTGATCACCTAAAGACCAGGGAGAAAACTAACGTGTCAAACTGCAAACTTTCCTATTGGGCCTGTGGGTATTTTCTAGAATAATCAACTCTGTGAAGACATTTTAGGGCCAAATTAATCCCCCAAAAAGAATTTCTCACAGTTGTCTATCAAGAAATCTCATATTACCATCAATATACCACAGTATCCAGTTTCAGTTTTATGTATGTCAGCTACACCTGTTGTTGCTGTTCACAAGATCACTTGATGAATAGCTTCTTAGCAACTTAGAATGTTTATTTAGGAAAATAAAGGATTATGAGCATGATCACTGAAATGAAGTAGACTTACTTCTTTCCCAGAAACAATTAGGGGCTAGTAGATGCACTTATTGGTGTTAGAGCAATGCAGCAATTCAATCTAATAAGATTTTTGGAAGGAGATTGGAAAATCGTGGCTTTTTAGGGCACTGACTTGTTAGTGACCTCTCTCAAATGCTAGAAGTGTGCCTCTGAGCTGGCCTGGGGTTTTCATGCCATTCTTCCAGGGACATCAAACCAACAGTAGAAACCCCAGTTCTATTTATGGCCTTTGGAGTGACAATAGATAGTGACATATGGCTTTCCATTAAATAATCTGATTGTCGCCAGTAGCTTTACTTTGCAACCACCTTGATCATGCTTCTTGAAGAGCTTTCTCTCTTCCCTCTGAGAAAAGAAGAGGAAGGCCCTATGGCTTCCGCTGTTGGCCTGGAGTTAGTCAGCAGGGCTCAGAAGGATAGGAAGTGGGTGTTTTTCTCCATCCCTGGAGACAGACTGGTTTGCTTGTACCTCTCCGAAGCTTTGTATATGGTTAAATCAAGCTCCTGCTCCACTGTGAAAATTCCAAAACTATCCTCCCGTTTGCCTCTTTCACACCCTCCTACTTCTGTAGCATACTGTTTGCAAACAGATTTGCTTTTTAGATAGAGAAAATCAAGTTTGTACGCATTTGTGTCAGGAAAAAGAGGAGGAAGAGAGCCAGTCTTCCTGGGGGAGGGCAGCTGGGGTTGAGTGTTGGAGATGAGCAAAAGACTGTTTAAGAAAACAGTCTTTTTTTTCCGTCTTCCTATTTCTGTATTCTTTTCTTAGGGTGATCTACCCATATCTTGGCCAGAAAGTCAAATATACTATCCTGATCTTTGTGATTGTGTGACACTGAGGATAGCACAAATAAAATGAGTTTCCTAACTTAAAGGTAAAAACAATGAATGTTCTTGCAAACCCTTGAATTTTGGCATTTGTGTTCCTAGGAGTAGTCTCGTTATGCTCTTTGAGAAAGGGGAGGTAACTTGTATTCCCAGGATGTCTGGTAAAAAATTGTGTTATTCAGCAGCTCCCTTGCTGACTTAGCTGATTCTTAGCCCTGTCACAGCTACCAAGATCCTGGGCCTCTGCAGCATTCCCAGAAGTTGTCTTCCTGTGTAGTGGGAGGGAAATGTCTGGCAGGGTCTTAGTGATTAAATGAAGTATGGATCTGCAGATCTCTGACATAGGCCAGAACATCTCTTCTAGTGGCTCAATTGAAGCACCA
>PVJA010022608.1:0-33994 GCA_004027025.1 Myocastor coypus | reverse complement strand
AAGAAGAAGAAGAAGAAGAAGAAGAAGAAGAAGAAGAAGAAGAAGAAGAAGAAGAAGAAGAAGAAGAAGAAGAAGAAGAAGAAGAAGAAGCAGCAGCAGCAGCAGCTATCTGGGACAAACTAATATCCAATGCTATACTAAATAGCCATAAATGGAAACTGTCACTCTAAAATCAGAAACAAGGCAACTATCAACACTCATATAGTATATAGTTGTGGAAACATTATACAGACAATCAGAAATGAAAAAAAAAGCTACAAGAAATAAAATAGGAAAGGAAGTTATAATTATTTGCAGATAACATAATAATATACTAGGAGACTCCAAAATTCCACCAAAAATATTTCTAGATTTCATGAACAGATTTGGTGACATGTCTGGAATCTAAATCAACAATCAGAGTTCAATAGTATTCCTGTACAAAAATAACAAATTCAGAAGAGAAACAATTAGTGAAACAATGCCATTCATAAGAGTATTACAAAAAAGAAATACTTAGCAACAAACTGTTATGGTTTCTGTCTAGTTGTCCTCCCAAAGCCTCATGCAGTCATGGGGTGGGGACTTCTAGGGTTTGAGATTCACACATGATCCACTGGGACTACAGGTGATCCTCTGGGACTATATATGTTAATATTCCTGGGATTGTGGGTGTGAGTGCTACACTCAGCCTGGAGCAGAGAGCCTGAATGTAACATAAGGAGACAGAGACAGAGTCTCTGTTGCCATTTTGTTGCTGCTACTCTTCCATTTGGTTCCTTGCTTTTTGCTGCCATCATGAAAGGTTGCTCTCTGCCATGTGCTGCTCTGTCGTGGAGCGAGCTGAGTATGGACTGAAACCTCCAGTAACTGTGACCTAAATAAACCTTTCCTTCTTTCATTTTGGGTGTTGGGTATTTGACCCAGCAATGAGAAAACTGAGACAGAAACCTAACAAAGTAAAATATTGCTACATTAACAACTATAGTATTTTGAACAAGATAACAGAATAGGACATCTGAAAATACTCTTGGGTGGGAAGTACCAACATAATGAAAATGACCATACTTTAAACTCCCTGTAAAGATTTATGCCAAAATACCTACAGAACTATAGAAAATAGTTGTGAAATTCATTTGGAACCAGAAGAGATGTAGAATAGCAAAAGCAATTTTGGACAACAAAGACAAGGCCTGATTGGAAATTATACCACAGAGATATGGACATTAAAACTAGCATGGTATGAGGGGAAGGAAGGAAGGAAGGATGGAAGAAAGAAAGAAAGAAAGAAAGAAAGAAAGAAAGAAAGAAAGAAAGAAAGAAAGGACCTGTGGAGCAATGGGAACTCTTTTTTAATAAATTGTGCTGGAAAATGTGGATTCCATATATTAAAGACAAAAACTAGACCCATGTTTATCATCGTGTGCTAAACTAAAATAAAAATGGATCAAAGATCTAAATATGTAAATAGAAACACTAAATCTGCTGGAATAAAGAATACACAGAACTCTCCAAGATATATGTATAGGCAAAATCATTATGAACAGAATCCTAACTGCACGAGAAATACTATGAATAATCAATTAATTGTATCTCATTTTATTGAAGTATTTTCACAAGGTAAAAGAAATCACTAAGGAGTGAACAGATAACCCACATTGTGGAAAATATCTTGGGCAGTTGTTCTTTAGACAAGGGACTATTATCTAGAACATATAAAGAATTAAAAAAAAAAAAAAAACAGGTTTAAAGACTATTTAAATGTAGGCACCAGAGATGCATACACACTGCTAAGATAAAGAAATACAAAAATCAAATATGTGTGTGTGTGTGTTTGTGTGTGTGTGTGTGTGTGTGTGTGTGTATATATATATATATATATATATATTTCAACATCACTGCTTATTTGAGAGATGCAAATTAAAACACACTTAGATTCTATCTCACCCCAGAAAGAGTGGCTTTCATGATAAATCAGCCAATAACAAATGGTAAAGGGGATATGGTGGAAAAGGAACCGTTCTCCACTGTTGATGGAAGTGTAGACTAGCGCAACCAATGTGGAAATCAGTGCAGAGACTCTGAGGCACTTATGGAGCCAGCTTTTCCTTTTTGTATTGTCCTCTCCAAAGAATTAAAAGCATCATGCCACATGTGCACCCATGTTTATAGCAGCACAGTTTATACTATCTGAACCATTCAAATATCCTTCAACTGAGAAGTGGATAAAAAGATGTGCTCTTTAAAAATACAACAGAATGCTACTCAGTCATAAATTAAAACAATAAGTATTTATGGCTCAGTGGTGCACCTTAGGACTGTACTCTCAAGTGAAGTAAGTTAGATGCACATGCAAATATTGCCTTGTCTCTCTGGTATTAGAAACTGAAGGTGTAAATAAAACCAAAAATGTGTAACAGATATCGTGAAATAGAAAGTAATTGTTGAGAAGAAAAGGAGAACCAATGTGGAGGGAAGCAGGGGAACAACATGAGAAACAAAAGACAAAATGGAAACAAAGCTTTGTAAATAAGGTTAGGCATAAAGAATGAGGAGAAGACAAGGTAATAAGAAGAAATGAGAAACCATGATACATTGTGTGCAGATATAAATTCCCTATGACAGATGTGATCAATATGTATTATGGCAATCAACTTAAAAAAAGGAGAGATTCTTAAGGAGTAACTTTTAAGGTAAAAGCCTTGTTAGAATCTCACTGGAAATGTTTGAAAAATCTCTCTACTGCTAAGAAATTGGCTTGGGTGTGTTGGCTGTCACATAAAAGCAAGTTGAGAGCTGTTGAGACTGTCATCTCCTTTTCCAATGACTTTTTCTGTGACTCAGAATGTGACCTGTGTGTGTGTGTGTGTGTGTGTGTGTCTGTGTGTGTGTGTCTGTGTATGAATGTGTGTGTTTGAATGACTTGAAAAACCGTAGACTTCATTATGGATATCTTGATCTATGTTTTCAGACACATGTTTCTTTATACATATATACAAGACTTATGTGAAGAAATCTGCCCCTTTGTTAAACTCTTAGGATCTTCTTATGAAACAAGTTAGTGCCTTTAAACTAATAATAATTAAACAGGGATTACTTATAAGGTTGTGGTTAACAAACCAGAAGAGGTTTCTTATTTTTATTTGTGGCAGGCCTTGCTAAATTTCTCAGACAGCATGCTCAAAATTGTGGTACTCTTATCTCCACCTTCTACAGTGCTGGATTGCAGGTATACATCACTATGCCCAGCTTCAATAACTCTTAAAAGGTAAATAATAACATATTTACATGCAAGAAAACTGAAACTTGTTGAACACTACAGATAACAAGAAGGAAAGTTCACCTTCAGCATTTAGCCAGAGTGATACCAGTGCTAGATGTTTTCTCAGAATTACAGTTTATGACTTATTCATTGCATCATCACAAATACAATAAGGTTAGGTAACAGGTTGAGGAGAAGGAAAAGGAATAGGAAAAAAAGAGGAATCAAGATATATTGAGCTCAGGTGTAAATTCTCTCTGACCAATGTGATCTACAAAAAAGCTGCTTTTTATGCAGGGCAAGTGCTTATAGAAGACAAAAGAATTTAAGCCAGGACTGAGTTATATCATTTAGTTTAAATCAAAAGTGCTGAATATTTTACATTACTTCAGAAGGACAATGGAGCAGATGCTAGTGCCCCATTCATGTCCCTTGAAGGCTTCCATTTCAAGGTACTCTGAATGGTTTCCATCTGCCAGGCAATAATCCCTCCCAGGGAGGGCCCTCCTCAATGACTCTTGGAAGCTGCCATGAAAAGATTCCAGTTCCTTTTTCACTTAAGCAGGATAACCCTAAGGTGTGATTTAGATGTTTCCAAAGTACTGGAATGCAGTACTCCTCATGGGAGTTCTTGGTACTAGCTCTCTCTAAGGCTGCCTTCCCTTTCCTGTATCACTTTTCTGTTTCCCTCATGATATTCCCTGGACTTGTACTTTAAATCTTTCTGCAACACTCAAAATTGTATCATATCCATGAGAAATTTCTATGATAGTTTTCCTAAGATCCTCTGGAAGGGATTCTAAATTGGGATCACCTCAGGAAAGGTGGATGAGATGACACTGCCCATGCTGAGAAGCAGTGTTGATAGCCTTGAGCACAAAGCAGCATCACAGCTTCCAACACTCATCTGAGAGGACTTTATGGGGCACTGAACCACGCACTATCAAGAGCTTGTGAAAAACAACTGCATTCTCAGTTAAAAGGCTGTTTGATTTAATTAATGTTACTAGCACAGTGAAGGCTGAAAGAGACTAGCTCAAGCTCCTAAGCACCAATTCAGAAGCTTCCTGAAAACACCAGAATGGATTAGTGTTTGTATTTAAGGAGAACCATTTTCTAATATCACAGAAGAGAAACTCCATACTTCCTCAAATCATTAATAGTCAGGGATAAAAAATATGATATACAAGGAAAGGGCAAGTTGCTAAAAAGACTGGAAGATAATTTTGGAAACTATGTCTTCTCTGAAATAGATGATCAGTTTAGACTTTGGAAAGCACAAGTTCATCAAGAAAAGATGAAATCTGCCAGCCTTCAAGGAACATCTACCTGGCCTGAGAGTCTGAAACTAAATTTCGGGTGTTTTTTTGTTTGTTTGTTTGTTTGTTTGTTTTTGTTTTTTTCTTTAATTTTAATGAGACATTGAATTACTTCAAGTGATGAACACACTGTCTCAGAGTAGAGCACAGACACAGAGCATGCTGTTATGCCATTTAGATAAACAATTACTCTGAAAACTGAGATCGACATTCAATTAAAGAAAAAAGACACTGCAGGCAGATAGCCATCTGCAACTGAAATACAGGGGCCATTGCAGAGATGCTAAATGAATGTGCAATGCAGTCTGTAATTATGACCTAAAACAAATCCTCCAAGTAAGGGGTCAGAAGTTGCAGGTGCACTGATGGAAAGAAGTGGCCCAGATGCTTTGAACTGCTCCCTGGGAAAGAAAGTAGGCTACATAGGCAGCTATGGACAGTTCTGTGTGGACCTAGAAGTAATTCTCCTTGTAAAGATCACCTAAGTCTGTGGGGGGATGTGGATAGGACTGACATTATGCACTTATCCCAGGAAGATGTGGTGAGGTTATAAACTGAACTGAGGAAAATGTCTGTGAAGAAAGTGTTGTTGTCCTGATGGAATTACTAAATGTGCCTTTCCCCTTCAGAGACATGCTGAGTGGCTTGATGGTTACACATTACTATTTACTGTACATCACCTGAGGAAACAGGTGGTCTATTCCTGACTCTAACGTGTAGTGGGAAGCAGGTGGGATCTTGGGTGGAGAGAGACTCAGAGCCTTGAGTCTTCATATTCTACCAATTGTGTGAACTAAGTTTCTCCATTTATAATATTAGTATGACTGTTTTCTTTGCAGACGTGTCCTGTGTATGTATGCAGAGCACCTCCCTTGTGTACTGATATCATTAACTCCTCGAGTAAAAACTATGAGAATTCAGGATGAATCACAAATGACCCAGATTAGGTTGTATGACCCCAAATCTGATTTCAGGACTGTGGTGACAGTAGAGAGCATTTCCTGGATTTACAATGTGAGGGAGTGTGAACTAGGGCCTCAGGCACTGCTCTGGGAACTCTACAGGCCCGAGGTCTTGTACAGAAGCTGATAACAACCGAGCACAGGGACTGTCAGGGAAGGCACACTCCAGGAAGGGGCGATTTTAAGGAAAGATGACTTTTGCCTTAGGACTGCCTCTCAAGAGCTGGAATTACAGGCGTGCACCACCACGCCCAGTCTCAATCGCCCATGTCAGCGTGCCCCAGGAGTGGGGCTGGCATGGCAGGTCCAGGAATGGAACCCTCAGCCCCTGCACCTGTTTGCAGGCACTGTAATCCACTGAGCTGTTTGGCCAGCCCTCCCTGTTTCTTTCCTTCACTCAAGGTCAAACTGATATCACAACTTCAGAGCTCTCTCAGCTCCCTTCTTCTCTCATGGGGCTTTGCCTTAATAAATTTCTTTCATGTCAAATAACATTTTAGCATCTTCTTTTAAACTTAATGAGATTGTGTCTAGAGGCTTTCACAATGGTCCAGTGCCTGACGTAAGGTTGTAGGCTTTCCTACAACACTGCCTCTAACAAAACGAGGCTATCCTGAACCCCAGGGTATAGAATTGCTTACCTTTTCACCACGAAGGTTGGGAAGGCCCCCAAATCTGTGTGTGTTGTGTTCCCTGGCAGACTTCGAGGGGTTCGAGCTGTGCAACCTAAATTTCTTATGAGATTGTCTTAAAGAAGCACGTCCACAGGGCTTCGGGGGCTCCATCTGTGCCAAGTGTGTCCACGACGGGATAAAGGTGCTTTCCTTTTTGAAGAGCAGAAAATCATGGTGACAGTGTTAAAAGGACAAGCGCAGAGGCTGAAGGCTAAACAAAAATGAGGCTGTCGCAGTAATAAAAGATGGAAAGCCTTGTTTTTGGCAAAAATAAATAAACAAACAAATAAATAAACTTAATTAGAACAAAATACAGTGCATGTGCAAGAATATCACATCTTCCAAAGGTATATTTTGTATCATTATTGTATCATAAAAATGCCATGTATAATTATTTTATATTTTAATTGAATGCTGCTTATTAGGAATGGATACTTTTCAGGCATTGTACAGTGGGAAACCATGTTCATTTTAAGTCGGAAAAAGTATTTTCCCAAGCTTCTCTGATTGTTTCCACATGGCACTTTGTGGCAGATCAGCACTGCTCTGACCAGTGAACCCCAAGTGTGACCTACATTTTGGAAGTGATTGTCCTCTTTTTATTCCTTTCTGACAATTCCAGAAACAACTTTTTTCACCTCTGCCATCTGCCTTACTACACTGAAGTGATCACACTTTGTTGTTACACAGATTTATCTTGGCTTTGTGAAAACAGCAACTTCGTGGAAATATTATAATTCCTCTTATAAAAGCAATTTTGTTAAAAATCTTGAAGTGTGGCAAGCACTTACTCCTAAGCCATTTACACATTACTCTTAACTTCTTAAAGTAGGTCTGAAAGGGTTGCTCTTGGAGACCATTTCTTGGCTTTGAAAAAGCGGCTATCAGGGTATGCCAAAGATGTTTCCTTCCTTTAGACGTACTCGGTAACATTTCAGACCTCTCCTACCCACCAAGAAAATTCCTTTGCTTCTGAATTCTAAGCAACTACATGTCTAGAAGGATTCTTTTATGCAGCTGTAGGGAAAGTTTTTTATTGTGCTTATTTTGTTTTAAAGAGTAAAAACAAATAGCAGAAACAAAGACAAAAACAGTAACAAGGGACAGTACAAATGATACAAAGTTTCAAAACAAAAATATAAATTTAACAATGGTTGTCATATTAGATGTTTCCATCACTGAATCTGTTGTTCAGATGAACAGATACAGGTTTGCAAAACTGGTCAAATAATTAAACATTAATGCTTACTTTCAATAAACTTTAATTTTTTTGCTTGTCCTTTTCACTTTATATATTTTTAAAAATTCATTATAAAGAGAGAATACTGTAAGCCGGGCGTGGTGTCGCATGCCTGTAATCCCAGCACTTGGGAGGCTGAGGCAGGAGGATCGGCGCAAGTTCAAGACCAGCCTGGGCTACAAAAGTGAGTTCAAGGCCAACCTGAAGTGCATGGCGAGACCCTGTCTCAAAAAGACCAAATAAATAAATAAATAAATAAATAAATAAAATTTATAAAGAGAGAATACTAATTGATAAGACATTAGACATGTTACACATATAGAAGAACAAAATGAGAGGTATTCAACTGTGGTTTTTGTATTGCACTTTGCTGTTTTGGATGTAGTCGCTCAGAACATAGGTAATAGCATATAGAGTTAGTCAATGTGAAAATTTTAAACATTGAGTGATGCTTTCAAAAACTGATGGAATTGAGTAGTACAGAGCCAGTGAGATAGCTCAGTAGACTAATTGCTTGATTTTGCAAGCCCAGGGACCAGGGTTCAATCCTGGTACTGTTTGCTATGCCAGCTCCACTGCCAGGGTGCACTGAGTTGGCAAATGATTCCAGGTGTGGTGGTGCATGCCCATAATCCCAGCACTGGGGAGGCTGTAAACAGGAGGATCATTATGAGTTCGATCTGCATAGTGAGATCCTGTACCAAATACATAAATGAAAAAAATGAGTACTACAATTATCTCAGCTATCCTTTATATAATCTTGTATAATTTTCCGCCTTACTTTTTTTCTTATGTCTTTTCTCTTTTCCTCATCTTTGTTGTCTATTCTCTTAGGTTCAGTTTTCTTTCTACTTTACTGTATCTATTGTTCCTTTCAGATGCCATTTGTTCATTCAAGTTCCTACCCTATGGAAACATGCTGTGGGGAAAATTGATGGAGCTTCATAAAGCAGAAAGGGGGTAGTCACATCTAGAATGCAGTCTAAGAACAATAAGCTAAATGAAAGGTGCTGATGTAAGCTTTCCAGTCTTTTCTGTGACCGTCTGTCTGTATCTATCTGAACTTCTAGCATGCAAGACCTTAAAAGATCAGAAATCTGTACTGTAAGTGTTTGTGTAACGGCTGAATGGAGCTAATCAAAGTTGAAGGATAAAGGGCAGGTACCCACACATAGTTTGCACTCCTCTGTTTGTTTGTGGGTCTCTGTTCCTAGGCCTGGCTACCAAAACAGCAGTGCAGTCAACACAGCTCCTTCAATTGCACATGCCTGCCTTCCTCTCCATCCTAGCGGCATAGTAGTGACCCGTCTACTGAAGCCACTCTATCAAGGGTAATAGCCCTGTTCTACCATTGTTGCAGGTCTTTCTGCCTTCTATTATGTTTTGCATTATCCACCCCCTGATTCTGCTGAAGAGCTATCATGTAGTAACCAGCTACAATCACTGCTCAGATACCTATTTCTGCTTATTTAAGCAGAGACTTCCAAAAGAAAGGGCCTTTTGGTTGTCAGTGGTTCTCTCTCAAGGTCATGACAGTCATTAGCAGTAGGTACATGGAAGCATTGTTTTGAACACCTGGCATGTTGCTTTTATTTTTTAATGAAAAAATGCTATTTCACATCTGCTGTATATTTTGAGTTATTCTAAATTTGTACTATGTTTCAATTGGGATATGTAAATTTTCTATACATTTTTTCTGTCCTGAAATATTCCTCATTGTTCATTGTCATTTTGTTTGCAAAGCCTAACTGAACTGAATAAAAAGCAGGGCTCTTTTCTCTGAGACCAATGTATCTCTCCCTCTTTTGTAGTTAGAGTATGTGTGGCTCTTCAGAGAGTTGTAGGCCCTTCTGCCCTTGACAGCCCTGGGATCTTTGGATCTTGACTCAAGGGCCATTGTGTTTAAAGAGGTATGAGGTGAAATGCATAATTCAAGGTGCCTTTCCATTCAGGAGCATTTGGATTTGGTGGGGAAGAAAGCCAGGGGTAAATTTCCAGGCAGTGTAACATAATTGTGATTAAGGTTATCGGTAATATCTAACCTTTTGAAAATGCCAGCTGCATAATGACGGCAGGGTGCTCTCTACAGACACTGCACCACGTTCAGTTCAGCCAGGCCATAAGAATCTACTTAATGGAACTCTAATGGGAAATGACCAGGATCTGAGTACAGAAGATTAAAAGTGACAATGCTAATTGACTGTGGAGGTATCTACATGAAGAAGGGCCAGAAAAATCATTTAAGTCTAAATGAAATTGGACTGATTTGATATTTGAAAAAAGCATTACCTCCTGCTCTGGTTGACAGGGTGAATTAACTGTTTCATGTTTCTTAGAAAAGAATCTTTGTGAAACAGTGAGCTACCAATTTAGGGGAAAAGATCTTTTCTCAGCTCCATTAGCAAAAGGAATTGCAGCTAGTGGTGCCCTTTACACTGTAGTCATGGTGCTGCAGGCTTCACAAACATTACTGTATCTAAGCTTGGAAGGGTTCTAGTGGTACATAGTGCATTCCTAGTTGCTACTGAGGACAGAACACTAGAGAGAGTCAGCTGCCAATGCATAGTATGAATTGGTTCTTTGTAATAAAATTTAAGAACAGTACCAGATAACTTATAGGACCTGAAGTTTCTTACTTTGATAATCTCATGTTGAAATCTGATATTGTGGCAATGTTGGGAGGTAGGGCTTTTCTGGGATGATTGGGTCCCTTAAGAGGGTCTCTTGGGTCCACATTAATTACTCGTGATAGTTTATCTTCATATATCAACTTGACTGGCTTAAGGAATGCTAAATAGATCAGTAAATTATACTCTGGGTGCATCTGCAGGCTGTTTGCAGAGATCACTGGCATGCAGGCCAGCAAGCTGCAGAGGGAAAAGACCACACTGATGTGGCATTATCCAGTAGACAAGGCTACTGGAGAAATAGCCTTGGAGAAATAAAAGGAAATGAAGAAAGTCATCTTACCTTTGAAAGCTTCCACTGTGCTTTGGCAGGTGTGTCTTTCGCTGCTGCAATCACTTGTGGGTATTATGCTTCAGTTTCTTCAGTTTTCCAATGCAGTCTCTCATTACTACTCTCCAGAAGCTTCCAGGTCTCAGGCTCAAATGGATGCTTCACCTTTTTTTGGTAATATTTTGTCTTTATTAGTATGCGTTTGCAGTGTACGATGATTTTGCCCCTTGTAGGAAGTTGGCACACTCACACAACATATCTTAATTTTTTTTTTTTTTTGCAGGATCGGGGTTCTAACTCACAACTTTGCACTTGCCCAGAAGGCACTTGTGCCTTGGAGCTATCTCCCCAGCCCCTCACATCTTAATTTTTTAATTCCCTGCTTCTCCCCTTTGTCTCTGCTCTCTCCATCTCAGTCCCTTCTCTCTTCCAATAGAACCACCTCTTACCACCATGCAGTCAATTTACAGCTTCTGTACTCAAGCACTGCTCTTATTTTTGTCATAATAGACAAGTTTGTCAGTCCTTGAACTTTATAAAAAATGCAGTGGTATTTTGTATATGGCTCCTATTCTTCAACATAGTTTTGAGCATAATTCACAGTATTATTTCAATAAGTTTTAGATTTTTAAATTTTATTTATATTTTAGTACATGCTTGCTGTACACAATGGTGCATAATATTTACATATCATGTGAGGAACTGATATATGTGCTTACCATATCAATTCTTTTTATTCTCTTTCTGTTTCCCTTCCCTCCACTGCTGCTCCCTCCCTTCCTCTTCTTATCCCCTTTCTTTTCAAGAATGATCTGTCTCCCTACTTCCTATTGTCTGTCTTTTAATTTGCTCTAAAATCATGTTTTTTCTCCTGTAAGAGAAATAATGTGATATTGAAGCTTTGTGTCTGACTTATTTCACTGAAGATTATGCTTTCAATTATTTATTGCTTAAAACATGAATATAATATGATTTGTTTACTAATACTCCAATAAATATACATTGAGATTATTTTAAATTTGAAGACACTGTGACTTATGCTTCAGTAAATATTATTGTGTAAGACTTTATGTGGACAAATATTTTCATTTTTCTTGGGTTAATGGCTAAGATATATGTTTAACTCCATTAACAAAAGTGCCATGTATTTTTTCCAAAAAGGCTTAGGTTTTTCAACTCTTTACAATAATATATGGAAGTTTTGCTTACTGTCACATAGTGTTAGACATCATTAATATCCATTTTGATTGGGAATGAGGAAGTGATTAACTATGTGCATTTTTTATTTGTATTTTACAAATGACTGATAATACTGATCATTTTATGACCTTCTTGATCATGTCCAAGAAATGTCATTCTACTTTTTGCCCATTTTATTGGTGTAATTAATGATTCATATCCAAACAAAAAATATATTTGTCTGATGTATGTGAATGAATTTCTTTCAATTTGTGTCTTATATTTTCATTTTCTTAGTGGTGTTTTGCTGATAAAGATTTTTAATTGGATGAAGATCAATCAATTTTTGTGGTCATTTTAGGTTTAGTGCATTGTTTAGTCCTATGTGATATTTTCCTTTTGTGAATTTTAAGATATTTTTCATTGTTCTAAATTTCCAAATTCTTCATATTTTAAAAATTTCCTTGACTGCTATCAGTCTTTATGTTTTCATATAAATTTTATAATTATCTGGTCAATTTCCTACAAAAAGTGCTTTTTGGGGCTCTTCATTATGCTATCATAATAAAACTAGATATTGGTTTGAGAATAAGAAGCTATTTAACTAACATTGAGTTTTCTATTACATAAGCACTTGTTTCTTTCTGTTTCATCACAGTTTTAATTTATTTCAGCAATCATTTGAAGTTTTTACTTTCGAGGTTAAATTTTGATACTTGTCAAATGAAATAGATCTTTAAATTTTCCAATTGCTTGCCAAAAAATACATTTATATACAAATATAATAAATATGAAATGTGATTTATACATTGATCTTTTATGCTTCCAAAATACTAAATTCACTTATTAATTCTAATAGTCATTTCATAATGCTCAAGTACCTGTGTACAAGTCACACACTGATAAAGAATGCCCTTTCCTTACATTTTATTAATTATTATGCATGTTGTTTGCTTGCCTTTTGCACTGGCTAAGATCTCTGATATGTTGGAAACAAAAAGAATGATGTCTTTATTTTAAAATTTTAAAAATTTAACAAATATATGACTATTTAGATTTATACACCTGGGTTGTCAAGTGTTCTGCCTATTCTGCTCTTCCAGAAATTTAGTGTTTCTGTTTTAATATTTAGATTTTTTTATCCATTTTGATTTTAGTTTAGTGGGTGATGGTGAGAGATCTGGATCTAGTTCTAGTCTTTCTAGTCTTCAGCATGTAAAAAGGTAGTTTTCAGAGGTGGTCTGACATATGCTAATCAATTAACCTAATACACCTTATCAACAGGGCCAAAGTCAAAAATTACAAGATCATTGCAATAGATGCAGGAAAAGCAGTTGATAAATTCCAACACCAATTCATGATAAAAAAAAAATATATAGAAAATTGGGATAGATGGTCTTTATGTAAATCAGATTAAAGCCACATTTTGCACAGGAACAGTCAACATTATATTAAATGATCAAAAACTGAAAGCAGTTGCTCTAATATCAGAAACAAGATAAAGATGTCCACTACTACTTTTGTTCAGGATAGCTTTGAAAATATTTGCCAGAGCATTTAAGCAAGATAAATAAATAAATTGAATGAAGATAGGAACACAAAAGATTAAATTATCATTATTTGCAGATGACATGATACTCTACATGGAATACCACAAAAACTCCACCAAAAGACTTCTAGATCTAATAATGAAATTCAGTCACACAGTTAAATACAAAGTCAACACTAAGAAATCAGAAGTATTTCTATACAAAAAAAAAAAAAAATTCACTGAGAGTGAAATGAGGGGCACCCAATGACAATAGCATCAAGAAAAATGAAATACTTTGGAATCAGTTCAACAAAGGAAGTAAAAACTACATTGTAAGTACAGTATTCTGAAAAAGAATTTGAAGTAGATATCAGAACATGGAAGTGAATCTCTTGCTCTTGAGCAGAAAGAAACAACATATTAAGCATGGTCATACTCCTGAAATTGTTGTACATATTTATTATACACTCAATCAAAATACAGTTAACATACCTTACAGAAGTAGAGGAAATATTTGTAAAATTCATTTGGAACTAGAAGAGATTTAGAATAGAAAGCACACAAACGAAAATATTCTGGGCAACAAAGACAAGGCAGAGGGCACTACAATCTCTATTTTCAAATTACACTACAGAGTCACTGTTATTAAAGGAAGATGTAAAAATACCTCTATGCATACTCAGCCACTGTATCTTTGACCAAAGGACCAAACACGATCACTGGAAGAAAGTTAGCTTTTTAATAAGTGGTCCTAGAATATCTGGCTTCCTTCATGGTCATGAGAAACCACATGTCAAAAAGTACCTGATCTGATGAATAGGATAGGTAGATACAGACCATAATGTGTCCAAAAGTCTTCTTTTCTGTTCAAAGGTACTAGAGCAGAATTCAATGTATTTTTGAACACTCCTACTAAAGATGCTCATGAAAAAAACTGAATCCACCATTGCACCTCCTGAACTACTTCAGAAAATGTCAACAAAGATGGAATAAGTGTGCTCAAAGAAAGAAGGAATATTTTGTGGGAAATGAATGCCAGTGTTTTTTTTAATGTCATAAATTTTAAAAATTTAAACAATCTGAGTTTTCTATTGCCCCTTGTGCATTTTCCTACCCTTTTATTTCCCTCTTCTCTAATTCTTTATGGCTATAATGTATGATTTATGGGAAGTGTGGTTATTTTTTTATCCAATTTGAGAATATCTGCCTTATAGTTTGATGCTCAATTTGAATACTTTTACTAATTTTACAGAATTATGTTTTTTTCGTGTGTGTGTGGCTGGCTCTGTCTACCCTGGGAGCAGGACTGGCATGGCATATGGTGCCAAGGATCAAACCATGGTCCTTGTACACTTGCTTGAACTTGCCTAGGTAGGCTCTTTAGACTGCTGAGCTATCTTGCCGTAGAATTATGTTTTTGTATGTTGTCTTGGTATTTGTGTCCAATTTGTCTCATTGGATTTTTGTTTCCCTGTTTCTTCTTTTCCGATTTTCTAACCTCCTATAACTGCCCTCTGGGATAAAAGCTCATCTCAGTATTTAACAAAGTCCTAGTTATTTTGAGACACCTCTGCATATTAATGCCAAAGTAGCCTTGTGTTACTTCATGACAGAGAGGTTGACAATATTTAATAATTGTACGCTTTTCAGGAATGAAATACTTTGCATTCATAGAATGTGCAAATGATATATAGTCCTTATTAAAATAAGCATTTGAATATTTGGTAGAAATTTTTCACTATTATATTTTAATAACATATTATGAATGCAATACTATACATACTTTCTATTTACTTATTTATTTACTTATTTGGCACAGGGTCTTGCTATGCAGCTTGGACTCGTAGTGACCTTCTTATCTCAGTCTCCCCAGTGCTTGGATTACAGACGTGCCCGCCAGCCTGTTTCAGGGGCTGCCACAGTGTGCCCAGGTTGTGGTCGGTTTGGTATATGGTATAGATGGGGATTGTACCTGAGTACTCATGCTTGCCAAGCAGGTGCTTAGACTGCTAAGCTACCTCCTCAGTCCTAGATACTTTATTATAATCATTTATTTCTGTGTTTGATGGAGTTTTATCCAGAGGCCAGCTTAGCTGTTAGTACTTTGGCTGCCTCCCCAACACCTCATGTGTGTCAGTGCAGATTCTCTCTTCATCTCACACCTAGTGCTGCTGTGTGTGGGTTGTGTGTCAACACCATCAATATGCCCAAGGAAGAGACAGTTGAACTATTATTGAATAAATGACTTCATTTTATGATAAGAAGGTGAATATTGAAGGCTTGCTTCTTATATGTATAGATATAAGTATGTATTATATGAGTTTAATATTTAAAATCATTTTTCAGTAAATCCTATATATTTTGAATACTTTCCATAACGCTGACTTGTAGGTATATTCATTTGTACCTGAGTATATGCGTTAGTGCACACTAAAGTATTTCTAAAGAAAAACATTACTTACTATGTATAGTTAAAAAGAATCTTCAGAAAAAAACAGAGCAGATGTCAATATATTCATGCTAGGGCTGACATTCTTACTGTAATATTTTTAGTTTGAGATGATTCAAAAATACTATATTTTGTTATTTATGTGTTTCTCTAAAGCTGGAAGGTAAATTGTAATTATTAATAAGACAAATCTTATAGTGCATCATCTTAGCTTTCAGATCTTATTACATGGAATTTGTTTTAGAGAATACTTTTAAAATGATCCTACCTCAATCTAAGAAAATTGTAGTTAATCAAATATTCTTCACTATAGCAGTGATAATATAACAATAAAGTAGACTTAAGAAATCAATAAAATAAAAAAAAAAAGCACTGGATAATTGTGAGTAACTAGTAGAGATTTACGCAAGGATGAAAGCATTGTACGGATACCCAAAGAACACACTGTGTCCATGTATCTGCCTTACCAGTGGGGTCAGGAAGGGTCAAGGGTCTTTTGCTCAGTACAGTGTTCAGCATGAAAAGATGCCTTAGTGCTTCCTCCCACCCCCTTGGATCCAGCTAGTTGGTTTTGCACATCTACGTCACAACCTCAACGCATTAGCTGCTACAACTCACTCCAGCAGCTATCTTCAAAAGCAGCTTTCTTCTTAGACTCCTGTAACTGCCTTCCCATGAACATCTCAGAGTTTGCATCCAGATGACTCTTGATCTCAGTAAGATCCTGTTTCTTCCATTCCTGCAGAGGCTGAGTTTCTCAGTCATGTGTTTTGTAACCCAGTTCTCAATAAATGTAATGTAATGCAAATCATGACTTAACCTGACAAGAATTATTGAAGATCCAGCTCTTTTACAACATAGACAAGCAACCTTTCTTCTAAATTTCCATTTGTTCCTCGAGAAACCACTTCTGTAGAAGCCATAGCCAGTGGTCGGCTGCCTTCCTCTTTGTATTAGTTACTTTTTGCTCGTTGCTGGGACAAATACCCAACACTCAAAATGAAGGAAGGAAAGGTTTATTTAGCTCACAGTTCCTGGAGGTTTCAGTCCATATTTGGCTGGCCCAAGGCTGAGTGGAGCAGGGCAGAGAGCATCCAGTTCATGGCGGCGGAACAGCAACAAAATGGTGGCAGAGGTAGCCAACCAACACGGCAGCAGAGCAACAGCAACAGCTAGAGCTCCAGTCTGTCTCTCTGTCTCTCTTTATATTACATTCAGGCTCTCCGCCTTAGCTCCCGCCCTAGGCTACACCCCAATCCCAGAAGTACTTCCACCCATAATCCCATCAGTACTAAAACCTATAATCCCAGGGATCATGGATCAAGTCTCAAACTCTAGAAGTCTCCGCCCAATGACTCCATGAGGCTTTGGGGGGACAACTAGACATAAACCATAACACTCTTTATGTGCACAACCTGGTCTCAAGCACACACCACAGTGCATATTTCTTTCCTAAAAGTCTTCACATAAAATTTTCTCTGAAAGCATTAGCCTAAAAAGGAAATGAAAGTAGTCTTCAGTAGAGGAGGTAGATATTTTTATTCTTAAGTCAGCAGGGTCCCTTCCCTCTTGGCTTCACAGCATACGATCTGATCTTACATGAGGTTAACTTGCTAATCAAAAGACTCTATGCACTAACATTTTGTAGGAACCTGCTTCTGCCAGTGCTGGGAACATTAACTGTCATTTAATACTACAAAGAAGATTAAACTGGCTCTTATGGATGTTACAAGCACACCCAAAGGAATTTTAAATATCTCATGTGTAAATGCATTCTTGTGTCAGTTCTTTGACCAAGGATTTCCTTTGATTATATGTCCATGATTGAAGTTCTAGTTCTTGTTTAAAACAAATTCACCATTTTAAGTTTTAGTTCTTTTTAAAAAAAAAAAAAATATGTTTGCTACAGGGTCTCACTGCACAGCTCAGACTTGTAGTGATCCTCCTGTTCTCAGCCTTCCTAGCACTGAGATTACAAGAGTGCACCACCACACCTGTCTCAGTGTCTGGCTCAGAGCACCTAGGAGCGGAGACAGCAGGGCATGCAGTACCTAGGATTGAAACCTGGTCCCCATGCTTGCTTACGCAGGTGTTTAGTCTGCTTAATTTTACTATATTGACAGCCCTTAGTTTTGCTTCTTTTTTATTTATTTATTTATTTATTTATTTATTTATTTATTTATTTCTTGTTTCAGAACCTTTGTTTGTTTATTCACTTATTTTTATGGCTGGCTCAGCCCACCCCGAAGGCAGGGCTGGCGCAGCATGTGGTGCCGGGGATCAAACCGCGGTCCCTGAAGCCGCCCAAGCTTTCCTAAGCAGGCGCTTTAGACCACTGAGCCATCCCACTGGGCCCAGTTTTGCTTCTTTAAAATGAAAACAAATAAAACAAAAAAGTAGAAAAACCTAAAGACATTTTTAAAGCAATTCAGATATATAATTCACTTAATTTGTGTGGATAGTTTCTTCATTTTCCATGGATAATTTTTGTTCATCTCTGTTTCTGTTCAGTTTTTGTAATTAATAGTTGTTGATCTTTTACAAAGCATGACATTGATTTTTATAAGCACAACAAATTCACTTTTATCATTTTCACATTATAGAATGCTCCGGTTTCATCTTGGTGATATTTTTCCTACTGTGTATGGTACTTGTTTGACTTACATAATTATAATGGCAATTTCAAGTGGCATGAATGGCTTGAGAAAAACTGAAACAATGTAGAAGTCATGTTATGGTCACTCTAGGGACCACCTAAGGGCTTCAATATTCCATAGGCATCATTGAACTTATGGATGTTATTCAGAAAGCCAATAATTTTGGAAAGTTGTTCATGTAGAGGTAGCAATGCTTGTAAGTTCTTGTTCTTTGAGGAATGTGAAGTGGAAAGCAGTAAAAATGGGCACAGTGAAAGAGGTTGGGGACACTTGTTCTTGTGAAACGCAACTAAATACTGGGAACACTCCAACAAAAAAGTTCGAAAAACTGAAGCTTTACATGTCTGTCATGACAAGCTTCAAATCACACAGCAAATATGAATTCGACATGTTTGCCTTCAAGAGATTCATGAACACAGAGCCTCAAAAATGTATGCTAGAGGCTGGGGAGATAGTTCTGTTGCACAAGTGGCTGACTGCCAAGTGCAAGGCTGTGAGTTTGAACCCCAGTCTCACACAAAACAACAACAACAAAAAAAAAAAAAAAAACCCTGCTATTTAGAGTTTGAGATTGAAATTCTAGGTTTTTCTCAAGTATTTCATGAACTTAGACAACTATTAAATTATACATTATTTCACTATCTTTCTGATTATGCTTCTTTATTAAGTTCTCATTTCCTGGTTAGTATAGCATAAAAAAATTTGAAGCCCTTTTCTTAAAATGTTATAAGATTTCCTCCATTAAAAACATGAAGACCAGGGGCCCAGCGGGATGGCTCAGTGGTCTAAAGCGCCTGCTTGGGGAAGCTTGGCAGCTTCAGGGACCGCGGTTCGATCCCCGGCACCACATGCTGCACCAGCCCTGCCCTCGGGGTGGGCTGAACCGGCCATGAAAATGAGTGAACAAACAAACAAAGGTTCTGAAACAAGAAAAAAAAAAATAATAATAACAAATAATAAATAAAATAAAAATTCTTTAAAAAAAAAAACATGAAGACCATATGAGAACACTGAATAATTGTATATGTGTGTGTTGTGGTGTGGTGTGGAGAGGTGTGATATGGGAAAATAGGAAAAGAGGCCTAGGGAAGAAAAAGACAGAATACTGAAGCATAGTTCTATCTTTTTCCCAATTGTACAGACTGCTAACTCTTTCCCTGACTATTCATTGTGTTAGTCAGCCTATCCTTTTCTAGCTATAGACTGATTCTAAGACAATCCCCTTTTCAGCCTCCTATCATGGAGAATATATAATCAAATTAGAATGGAAATAACTCAAATTAACCTTTATTTTATGCAAAAGTTCTTGCCTTTTTTGCACAAAGATGCCTTTATTTGCAAGTCACACCTGAATTATCCATTATTGCCACTAGCTATAAAAATTACTTGTTTTTTAAACTTTTCACCAACTTACTATTTCTACATGTAAAGAAGAGTCATTTTGTAAAATTCTAAGCCTTTACAAAGGTAAAGAACAATAAAATAATAACAACATTTGTCTTCTGTCAGGAAATATTGACATGGTATTACTATAACAAAATTGGTTTGTGTTCTGAACTGTATCTTCTAGATAAATCAGATTTTAGTTTTTAAAAGCAATCTGAATTGTTGCTGCTATATTAACATCTATAAAACATTGGGATACATAAATATGAAATGAATTTATGTAATAGGCATAAAATTTGGTAAAAACATTGAAATTCCCCACTCATTTTCCTTCCTTAACATTGAGTTAAGGTCATTTTCAAAGCAGAAAGTGACCTGTTTCATATTTTGCTAGTGTTTCCATTGTGGGCTTCTTGGACAATGTCCTTTGTCTTTGGCAAAGAAATGTCTGATTATTTACACTGCAAGATTCTATCCAGAGAATTAAAGAAAGACAGGGGGTATCATGTGAGCGGAAAAGTATTTATATGGCACATTCAGGTAATGGAGAGAAGCCCAGAATGATTAAAGCATTGGCAGCAAAAGCTCTCAGCCCTGAAAGAAACTGGTCTGCTAGTCAACAGTATCTGAACTTGGAAGTGCATTTCTTTCCTGTTCCTTAGCCATGGTCATCAGCCAAATGCTGGAATAAAACTGCTAGTGCCATCTGTCTAATCTGACTAGTAAATCAACAGGGCATGAAAATATGAACCAGGATGCTTCATACATATTTTAAAGGCTTTGTTGTTGTTGTTATTATTAAAAAGGACAAGTGGAATCATAGGCAAAATGTAACTGAATTAAACTCCTTTTAAAATTTAAACTGAAAAGCATTGACCTTTCAATTCACTTGTTTTCAACTTAATAATTCAGAATCATTTCATAACTACTGGACACCAGAGATATTCAAAGCATGTTCTAGGCACAGTGAAAGAGCTTAGATGACTGGAGGAGAGTAAGAAGCCTGCCCCAAAAGCTGACTGGCAGGGGAGATTGGTGGGCCTGGGAGACTGGCATGAGTATCATTGTGGGAGATTAGAGCCTGGCAGGGCAGGGGGAAGTCCCTGGAAGATCTTAAGTAACACATGAGCACTGCAGTCTGTGCTACAGGTGAGAAGTCATCAAAGGCTGCCAGAAAGGAACATGAACCAAGTAGGAGCTTCCACTTGATTCATGCTTCATAGAAATATTTATGTTTAACGTTTTCTCTTCCATTCACCTTTTGGGTGAATTGAAGAGGTGAAATGAAAGAGGAAGACAGGAAGCCATAGGACATAAGGACTGAACACTAGAGAAGTAAGGAAGATAAGAATCATACATGGAAGTAGGAAAAAGGAAAAGGAAAATGCAAATAAGAAATTTAAATAGATATTTAGTGGAAAATTAGGCAGAGAATGAAATCACCTAAAAATTCTTCCATCACTACCTAAATGACAGTTTAAACCGGTGTCCTACAATTTACAGATACTTAAAATGTTGGCTCATTACATTATATTTTTAAAGTTACATTATCTTAAATATTTTAGTTGTTATTCTGATACACCTTATCATAATTTAGATTAAAATGCCCTTAGGAAGCTATGCCACTGCAATTCACTGTTGTTTTCTTCCATCTACATTTATATACTTGCCTCTATTCTACAGAAGTTTAGGATTCTGATTAGAACACCATTGCTAGATATTTTATCATTGAGAGTGAATATAATTTATTTGTATTTATGTATGCATTAAAAATAGGAACAATATTAAAATACATGTTTTGAAATTTTGGAAGCTATATACTTCCCTCTTCCAGTATATACAAGGTAGGATGCCTGCGAGAAGCGTTGTGTCACGTGCTCTCAGTGTGCCTGGCCCACTTTCTCCTCAGCCATTGCAAGAGCATCTGCTGCAGACATTTGGCTTCCTTCATGCTTCTACACATTCCTTTCTTTCTCTTGGGGCAAAAATCGCTTGGTGAAATCACAAGTTCGCTGTTTCTCTTCTCCTATTTCAAGAAGTCTAAGTGGGCATATTTCCTTCCTTTTTATATTTGAAGAAAAGCACTAATTATTTACTAGCATCTTGTAGAACATTGTACTTCTCAGTTGTTCACACATCAAGATAACTCTGATACTGATCAATGCAGTTGCCTGCATTGTCAGCTATGGTGACCACTCACTTACTTTCAGCTAGATCTAAGTCAAGAAATCATGAATTGAGTATCATATCTTATTGCAAATTTTAGAATATGAACCATAGGAAGCAGATATTAAAATATTCAGATGAAAAAGAACATCTACATAGTTGCCTCATCAGCTGCTTTGGAAGTTGGAAAACAAAGGATAGTAATGATTTTACAGCACTGAATAAAAATTATTTTTAACTAGCAATTCTTTCTCATCTAAAGCAGATAAAAATGTTTTGATATGTACAAATAAAAGTATTCACTCTCCTCCACATAAACTGTTCTCAAGAAATACACTTAAGGTCGCATTTCACCAAAATAAAAAGAAAAGAGAAAATAAGGTCCTGGTCAAGGGGGAGAGTGAAGGAAATTTCTAAAACATTAGCAGTGGGAGTCCAGCCTTATGGCTGCCTGTTCAGCACGTGTATAGGGAATGCTCAGCTCCGAGAATGGTGTTCTCAGTGATAAAGTAAAAATGAGGGCTTACCATACATATTTTACTATTCACAAAATATTGAGAGGCTATTTGGTGGTGAGAAAGGTAGTTCATTGATGGACTTCATTGAGCCCATCAATGAAGAATGTTGCACTATAAAATATGTAAAACTGAATATGGGTATAATTCCAAAATATGATATTCAGCTTAATTTTGGGGAGAATAAAAAACAATGCATGAGGATAAATACATAACAAAGTAAAGTCCTTGGTTATGAAATAAGAAGTCAAAAAATAATATCTAATGAATTTGTACAGTACCTTAATTTTTTATAGCTATGAATTCATTGATAAGTTATTGAATAGACAGGAAGAGTGAAGTATCCTTATAATGAAATGATATTCAGCCATAAAAAGAAATGAACTGTTGATTGATGCTCAGCATTGGTGAGGTGACAAGGTTGAGAGAGTGCTCTTGGGAGGTCCCCAAGGCAGCAGGTAGCAACTTTAGTTCTGTCACCGAGACACAGTGAATTGTGCAGAGTCCTTCTTCCCAAGGGTGGTTGCACTGCCATAGATTCATAGACACCTTCTCTTCTTCCCAAGCAGGTCTGGGCACAGTGTACACACAGTTGCAACCTTCATCACAGTAGAGACTCAGATGTAGTGCTTCCAGCAGGTGGTACATCAGATGACTGAATTTTGTTGGGACAAGTGTATGGCAAAACTGGGCCAAAGTTGGATGGCTGGACAGAGGCCTGCTTTGCGAACTGCCTTGAGTGCATCATAGATGAAAGCCAGCTCATCCTGAATCAACTGGAACAGACCCAGAGATCCAAGCCAGTCTTCCAAGAAAGCTGCTTTGATTGATATCAGCATTATTTCTTGAAAAGGAAGGTAGTTCAGGAAACAAAGAGCTGTTAATGAAATGGTTGAAGAACTGGTTACGAGACCACTGGCCCCTGTGTTTATCATTCTTGGGATGACCTATCATCTTAAAATAACAAATTTTGTGTAGGTTCTGAATATTTTCTTTGAATTTAATGCTGCCTTTAATGCTAATCTTTTGAAAGTACTTGACAAGTGAATGGGAAACTATTTCACAGACATTACAGTAGTAGGACTGTGCTATTCTCAAGCTTCCCTTAACTGCTTCCTATAATTATGATAATGAGACTGCTTGCATAGCGTAACAACCAGGGTAAAATCTATGTGTATAGATTCATTTCTTGTTTTAGGGAGACTTTCATGTCTGTCAGAAAAGATAGGAGTGGGAGGACAATTAGCACTTAATTATGAGTATCTATCTAGTGACTGATTATCAGTGTTGAAGAAAATTCTATAGAATTTCAATGTTCAATATTATATTCCTCTCAGGCTGGTAAGAAAACTCAGCACCTGCTTAGGCAAGCATAGGTACCAGGGCTCTATTTTCAGCACCACATGCCACGCCAGCCCCACCTCCAGAGCAGGCTAGGCCAGCCATAAATAAGTAAATAAATAAATAAATAAATAAAGTAAATAATCTCCACAAGAGAACAAACACATTATTTTTATAACAACATAGATCATCAAAGAATAATCTATATATTATATTCCTCTCATATACTATATTATATATATATATATATATATATGTACTGTATTTATATTGCAATATGGTCTTAAGGTAGACTAGACAATTTGAAGCTTTTAATTACAAAGGGATCTAACCAGAGGACACAATTTTTGTTACTAGATAACTACAGGAAGACATTTGCAAAAGGTACAGAAACAAAAATCAAAGATGTACCTAAAGAAATTATAAAATTAAGGCTAGCCAAAAACTAAGAGCTGTTTCAGGTAGAGATGCATGCCTGATTTTAATCATCACAGAACCCACTGACTAAATTTTTTAACCACTTAAATAAATAATTCTACAAATTTCAATTCTGAGAAACTTTACATTCTGCTTTCTATTGGTAGGCAAGAGAGAATCAGGGTAGGCTTATTCTAAGTCTGAACTTTTTGAAAAGGAAATATTCAGATATGATAGGAAAGCAAGAGCTTTTGTGCTGACTGTGAGTCCTTGGGTACAGGAGGAGAGCTTGTGCAACCTCAATGCCTCTCCTCTTGTTTCTAACTTTGGTGGACTATAGTATAGGACTTGTTGGGAGCCCCTTGGGCAAATCTTTGAGAACTGTGAAAATATATATTTCTAGATCTTATAGGTTCGTGTTTTCACTTGTTCTACAGGCATTGCAAGGAAATTTCTAAAACTCATGAGGAAAATAATTCAACAAACATTTAAAAGTTTACCTTATGCCACTGTTTTTAGTGACAAAGAATGAACAGTAGACAGCAAACTTCCTATTCTTTACATGTTTATATTCTAGCTAAAAGATACAGGTAATAAATTGGTAAATAAGTCAATATAAAAATGCTATGCATAAAAAGAAGACGAAAGGTGCTGTGATTTATGATAATGATTAGAGAAGGCCTCAATGAGAGGGCAGTGTTTCACCAGACACCTGAAAAAGACTAAGCCCTTTAGGGGAGATGGGAAAAGAATGCTCTAGGCAGAGGAAACAGCATGTCCAGAGGCCCCAAGGTAGGAGCTGTGTTGTATGAGGGCATTTAAAAGAGCAGCCTCTGCAGAACTGGAGTAAGTAAGGAAGAAGGTAAGAAAACAAATTGGAGAAAAGTGCTGAATTGTATAGTGGTCATGCAGGGCCTTACAAGGCACTGGCTGTGAGGAATTTGGGCTTTTACTAAGCAGGATAACGAGCCATTTAAGAAAGAGTTTAGCATATGAGTTTCATAATTAAAGTTTTAGAAAATTTTGCTTTTTGTTTGTGGAAGTGAATAAGTAAAGTAATAGCAACAGTAAGCATAAGAAAGTTTGAAGTCTAAGAGAAAGATATATATTTGGTATAAATCATATATATATGTATATATGTGTATATATATATATATACATATATATATATATCTCAGTTGATATTTTCCTAGAAATATGTAATAGCTCTATTTAAAAGAAAGTGAACAATGAAAACAAATAGATAATATTTAAGCCTATTTATATGAATATCTGAAGTTCAATGCACCATCTGAAAAAAAAAAAAAAAAACACCAACCATTGCCTGGATCTAGGAATGAGGGAGGTGTGGAAAAAGGAAGGATGCAAAGAAGTATCATAAACCTTTAGGAGTGAGGAGAATGCTATCTCAATGGTAATGACTTCCGTGTGTGTGTGTGTGTGTGTGTGTGTGTATGTACACACACACGTGTGCATGTGCATGCACATGTATGCTATGTCAAAATTGTAAAGCTTATGATTATGTGGTTTACTATACATAAATTATAACTTAATGAAGCTGCAAAAGGGGTGACACAAGCAAAATATTTAATATGCACGGAAACCTCACTAGAATGTGAAATTGTGGGAAAGGGAGAGTGAGGGTTACAGACTGAAAATGATGAAAGTATGTTTTGTACATGGTCAAATCTGACAAAATGACACCAATTAATAAAAATTAAAAGAATAAAAAATTTCAATTTAGGTATTTTATTCAAAACAGATAGCAGAAAACTCATTTTAAGGATAAAATGGCTGTAGTTTCTATGGAGCTATATTGGGAAGAGTCAGATACTGCCATTTTTTACTTGAAGCCTAATAATACAACTTATCTTAAAATTATGTGCCTGAATTCTTTTCATAAATTTAATAAAATTTAGGCTCATTCTAAAAGACACATGTGAGTGATTGCTAATATATTCTTTTTTTTTTTTTTTTTTTTTTTTTTGAGGGGGGAGCAGAGTTTGAACTCACGATCTTGCACTTTCCAGGCAGGCACTTGTGCCATGGAGCTATCTCCCCAGCCCCAATATTCTTATGTTTTCATCAAGCTAACAAAATGTGTATGCGAGAGGTTGACTTTCTTTGTGGCTTACTATATAATCAGAAAATGGATAAAAGAGCTAACCTGAAAATAAAAAGTCTATGAGGGAAAATCTTTACTTGCCTTTTAATTTTATATCTTTGCTATAATCCTTTGCCATTCATCTGCAAAGACAAGAATGACATCACTGGCAGATTCTAAGGAGAAAGGACTTGGGAAAATTGAGCTAATGCAACCTCAAAGCTATGATTTTCCAAGTCTCAAACCAGATGCTCAAACTTTCAAACATTTTGTCCTGGAGTTCTCTACTGTGCAGTCATTGTAGGTTTGATGATTTCCTTCAGTGAAATAGGAGGCCATCCAGTAGGTATGATGCTTTGGCTATTATGGGTACCTGCAGCTACATAACTAGATGAAATGAGTTACAGCAAAGGCAGAGATTTTAGAAACGCAAATCATGTTTTCATAATAAGTATTCACTTAAAAGAAAAATAGTGAAAAATATTCTACAACCAATGTCTGATCTACATAATTGGGCATGTCAGACCAGAAAATGTAAGCAAAGTCAGCAATGAAAATTTCAGTGATATTACTATCATATTGCTATCTGAATTTGTATCACAAGTACTTTTGGATTATTAAGAATTTAAACTAGATATAGGTATGGTGCTCTAATTCTAGGTTGAGATAAGAGGATCATTCCAAATTTGAGGCCACCACTGGCTTCACAATGTATCCAAGGCCAGCCTAAAGTATGTAGCTAGACTCTGTTTTTAAAAAATCATGTTTTGAGGAGCTGGGGAGATAGCTCCAAGGTACAAGTGCCTGCTGGGCAAGTGCAAGGTCATGAGTTTGAACCCCGGTCCCACAAAAAAAAAAAAAAAAGTTTTGAACTGAAAGTCTACAAGAAAATATTCTAAGGTATTTATTCATTCTTTATAAACAATGACAGTGGTATTTAATGATTAATTATACTTTAATTTCATAACTGTCATAGAAACTAGTGATAAATATTCAGAATAATGCATTTTGTAGCGGTGATGGCAAAATTATGGCAGCATTCCTAAGTGGGCAATGTGCATCATTCAAAACTCTGCTATTGTAGTTTACTTTTAACATGTGACTGGTTTATCTAAGTTAAAGCCTCAGTATTAGGGTTTAATTGTTGTGTTAACATTCAGCAACAAATAAATGGGCTTCATTCACCTTGTAATTCAGGCTCTAGGTCTCCAAAATGCTCGCATCACTACTTTGCAGCAACTTTCAATAACTTTTAAAACTGGTTCATCAATTTCACTATAGCAGCATTGCCTTTTGAACCTGATTTTGATATTTATCAGCCACCTGTTCAAGCTTCATTGTTAAATATCTCCATCTGTCAAACAAGACTTCTTCCTATAGAAAAACAACACATCAGCATGAGGACTATTTAGAATACCAAAGAAACCTGGCCACTGACTTCATTCTGACTAGGAAACCAACTGTGTTCCTTTAAAAGAGGAGAGAACATGGGTGGGAAAGTTCTTTCAGCATTTCCTGAAGTCTTCATGAGGCTTTTGCTTTCTGACTAGTGAAAACCTGTGTCAACTAGAGTTTCATTGATCAAACACATCGGTAAACATGCTGATAGCCCTGCCTTGTAATTTCAGCTACTGGAAAGGCTGAGTCAGAAGGACAGCATGTGTGAGTCCAGTGGGCAACTTAGTGACTTAGCAAGATCACATTACAAAAAAAAAAAAAAAAAAAGCAGAGAAAGAAACAAAACAGCAACAACTGAAAAAAAATAATACTGGGATGCAGCTCAGTGTCAAGGCTCTGGGTTTAATGTTCAATACAAAACAAAACAAAACAAAACAAAAAACAAACTCCATTGCTACTTTTCTTAAACTCCTTTTAAAAATTGGAGACACAAAAGCAATTGTACTTTGAAAGTGTCTGTTAGCAAACTGATTAAATATACATGTAGACTCAATCTGGCTAAATGATCCATCTTTTTGCTTCTCAATCAGCACGCCCCTTTTTTCAATATATTTTTTCATTTTTTATTTTAAAGAGAAAAAAACAAATAATAAAAACAAATACAGAAACAAAGCAACATGCTACAATACAAATGGTACAGTATTTCTACACAAGAACAGAAAATTAACAATGGTTGTTATATTTAATATTATTGTCAAATTTATTGCTCAGATTACCAGATATAGATATGTAACACTGGTCAAACCATTAAGCATTAGCTCTTTCTTTCAATAAGCCTTAATTTTATATCTTGCCCTTTTCATTGTTTATTTTTTAATTTAATTTGAGCAGAGTACAATAAAATTGATAAGACATTAGAAATGGTACACATATAAAAGAACAAGATGAAAGGTATTCAACTGTGGTTTTCATATTGGGTATTGCTGTCATTAATGTAGTTGCTCAGATTGTAGATGCTTATATATAGAATCAGTCACAGTAAAAAATTTAAGCATTAGCTGCTACTTTGAAAAAAACTGAAATGTAAGGCTGTGTAAAATTTGTTTTCAAACAGCATCATGTCTTTTTCTTGTATACTAACACACTACTGAACGTGCTTTGGATTACCCTGGCCTTGTGGTATTTTCAACGCCCACTAACCATGCCTGGTTCAGTATGAGTGTTGTAAATTGGCATGGAAATATAAAGCACATTCTTCTTTGGGTATAGCAGAAACGAACTGTTTACGGGAATGGTAGCTTTTCATCTTCAGTTGTCTCTGTTTCAGCTTCTATGAAATATTTCTCTTAACTACATGCCACTGTAATTGAAAAAAAAAAAACTTGCAGCTATTTTGTTGACATTCTGAATACTTCTAAGTAAATACGATTTTTTTTTTATTTAGCACCCCTTTTTAAACATCTTTTTCTTCGCTTTCCCTGACCTTACCACCACACATAGAAAAGCACAAATGAAGTCAGCACACATTAGAATGTTTTCTGTTACACATGATATCCATTCATTCTTAATAGAAACCTGTTTCATACAGAGACAACAGTATTTTCTAGAATATAAACATATTGACTATCACTCTAATAAAATCAGTGACAAGGAGCTGAGAAAATAGCTCATGGCATAGAGCTTGTCTGGCAAGTACAAGGTCCCAAGTTTGACTTCGGATACACTCCCCCAAAAAATGACAAGACATAAGAGAAGACACAAGTTCTCATATATCAACATTCTCTGCTTTTTTAATGGGGGATGGTGGGAGGGAATTCAGGTGCCAATAGAGGAAGTCAAAGACTTGAAGATGAATGAAAAGAGCATAACCTTTTCAGATGGCTGGCCAGGAACATCAGTTATAATATGTCAGTCTGCATTAGCACTGAAACAGAAGTTCTAAGTCCTTGCTACCTAGGCAGAAAATAATCATGTGCTATGTCTTTAACATTTGTAAACAAAAGTAGAACCACTCAACAGCGGGAATCCCAGCACTCTGGAGGCTGAGGCAGGAGTTTTATGAATTTTAAATCAGCCTGAGCTACAAAGTGAGCTAGCTCAAGGCCAGCCTGCACTGCATAACCTGACCTTGTCTCAAAAAGAAAAAAACAAAACAAAACAAGCAAAAAAAATGTAGGGTCTCTGACAGCATGTGACACTAAAATGACCTTGAGGATCCCAGACAGCTCTCATGGAGCCTGCAAGCACAGGTCAGGGTAGTTCCAGGCAGAGTGCAGATATCAATGTTAACAGCAGCCAGGGCTGCCAGAATAACTGACCCTTCCAGCCTCCAGGAAACTGGAAGAAATCTCTTCAAAGAAGCCACAGACTGTCAGCTCCCTATCTTTAAAAGTCTGAGTTATTGTGGAGAGAAGGGCTTGGATGACATCTGCTGCCAGAGGATCCCAGGGCTTGGAAACCACAGAAGTGTCCACTGGTGAGGGGCTGAGGTCCTCACTGGGACTGAGCTTCCATGTGGGCATCCCTCAGATGCTGGGGAACCCTAAGTGTGGGGTACCAGGGTACCTAATGTTGGCCCTTGTGTGTCTGATCTAGTTTATGGTAGTGGCTTAACAGAGTAAAAATATCTTCAGTACATCCACAGGGTGGGCCACCTCAAGCTAAGTTCTTCATTAGATATTTAAATTATTAAGCAACTCTAAAACACATGATGTCATATTATCTTACTCACATGTAGAGGGTAAAAATTTGACTTTGCAGAAGTACACAGGATAGAACTGTGGTTACTAGAGGATGGGAAGGAGTGAAGGACAAGAGCAATGAGGCATAGCAGATACAAAGTTACAGTTAAGCAGAAGAAGCTCAAAGCTTCCCAACACAAAGGAATAATAAGGGGATGGAAAGCCTGATTACCCTGATTTGATATCCCACATTGTAGACATGTATCAAGTTAGCGTTCTGTAACCTCATCCATAGGTGCAATTAGATATCAGCTGCAAGCGAAAAAAAAAAAAAAAAAAAACCAAGGTGGGTGCCCTAAAAGCAAATTCAACCTTGGAATTGGAGTCTGCAGCACTATCGGGTTCACAGGGGGCCAGTTGGGATTATCAGTGGTTCAGTAAGACCTATGCTGGGGTCCAAGGGAGGAAAAGTTCAAGTTCAGAGCCTGTGGAGGGCCTGGAGCCCGGCTCCACTGCCTTGCTGTCTTGCTGGGCTTCCACGTGTGTTGTTCTTCCAGCTCACATGCACGGTGTAATTATGTGTAAAATCTGGGCCTCTCTCTCCAGCAGTGCTAAGAACAGAACCCAGTGCTGTACCTCTGAGCTGCACCCCAGCCCAGCCTCTGCATTTCAGCCATGCTCAGAAGCTGTGTGACTTTTCTTGCAGGCCTTCCCCTTTTCCTCCAGCCTGGGCAGCAGCTGCTTCCTTCTTGCAGGTTTTGACCCTTTCGTCACTGCACTCTGAGCTCAGCTATGCACCAGAGCACTGTGTGGCTGTGCTTAGCTGTCACTGCTCTTCTTGCCGGCCTATGACTGCTGTTATATTTATTTTCCTATTAGAATTACAAATAGTCTGCACTGATAGCCATACTAAATCCTTGACCATCTTCCATGTTTTTATGTATAGGTGAACATAGAGAAATGTGTTTGATAGGCCTAGTGAGAGCTCACAGCCACTGTGCCACAGCCATTTTACAATTAAAACCAAGAGAGTCTCAGGGACAGTAAGTACCTTGTTGACTTTCTTCTTATTGAGACACAGTGCTGAACATCTACAACTTAAAGGAGGAAAGGGATATTTTAGGTCACAGTTTGTACAGATTTCAATCTAAGGTTGGCAGTCTTAAAGGCAGGATGGCATGGCAGAGGACAAACACTTTGTGTGTGTCAGGCAGGAAACAGGGAGGGATCAAGAGAGGAGGAGGAAGAGTATTTGCCCACTAGGCTAGGCACACAGTGACCCACTTCTGCCCACCAAAATTCACCTCCCAGAATCACACCCAACTATGAACTCATCAGTGAGTTAATCCAGTATCACAACCCTCATGATCCCAAAGCTGCACCTGCAAATCCGTATGGTTTTGGGGGGGCCATAAAAGCAAGAGACCTCGAGTATACTTACAATCATGTAATAAGAATATAATTCACATACAAAATCTTCCAAACCAGTGTATTTATTGACATATTTCAGGAATATTATGTGTGAGGTAATGATCATATTGTGAGAGAACACATGTGAACTTGGAAACTGGAAATGGTTCGTTTAAGTTCACATCCTCGCTTAAAAACAGTGCATCCAAGAGCAAATGTTCAGATGGCTAACTTAGCTAAGCACGGACATGAAAATGCCTGTCACGCACCTTCCCATAGCCATTATGTGAAGATCAAATAAAATAATGTAAAACTGTGCCATACTTAGCAAAGTATAATACAAACACAATGCGTTAGTTTTCTTTTGTGGGTAAAACTCCAAAAAATGCCCTAGTTTAGAATTATCTAGAAAACATTTTATCTCAAGCAGGTATAATAAGAACTTATCCTGTATCTTGTATAGTTTCTATGAAAAAAATATAGAGCTACGTGCATATCCATGTTTATAGGAGTGTAATTTGTAATATCTAAATCGTGGAAGCAGCCTATATGTCTGTTAACAAATGAAAGCATAAAGAAAAGGTAATATTTACACACAGTAACCTGCTACTCAGCAACGAAGATAAAGTTGAGTCATTTGTAAGAAAATGGATACATCTTGAGGCCTAAGGTTAAGTGAAATAAGTCAAACACATGACTTAAATATTGTATAGTTTCCTTGTATGAGAAACCTACTATATAAATAAAAATAAAAAAAAACAATAGGAAGATGGGCACTAAATCTTCCTCAGATCATAAGGGGATCAAAAGATGGAGGGAAAGGAGATAGGAGAGGCAGAGGGGATGGTAAAAGAAAAGAAAGCTTGTTATGTTCATGTACCTACTCTACACTAGGAAGGGAGCTATTAGGTAGTGTAATTAGGTACTAAAAAATTATAGTTAACGAAAGAATACTTCTTGGAGAAAAGAACTGAAGTCTTAAGGTATACAGACAGATTTCAATAACTAAACAATTGCTGAATCAAGGTGGAAATTATATCTAAAAGGATTTACAGCATACAGAAAAAAACAAGTCCCAGTCATATCAAGGTCTAGCACATCTCAAGAAAGGAACCAGAGTTCCTATTGTGTCTTCAATAAGAATATCCTATTTTCAAGTTGACAATTAAGGAAGCACCATGGAGAATTTCAGAACTGTAGTTGGTGATTGTTTAGCATTGCAGATTAGTTGACCTAGAATATTCTAGAGAGATAGTAACCTATTTCAAAGGATATCATCTGCAAAGAAAATACCAGCAAGTGGCTGCAGAAGCCATTTTTTTTCCAGAATCTCTCCAAAGATAGAAATCTAAAATTCAAGGTGAGTGTGAGGAGTCTTCTCTGTTCAGCATTTCAGTAGGAATTGTTGTTTTGGGTCACTAATACAATCCTATGTACATGCTGGATAGATTTTAATAATGGTAAGAGTAACTTTTATCTGAGCGGAGAAAGCCTGAGGTCAAATAGGAGATATGTCACATGTATGTAATAAGGATATTTCTTATTTGTTCTTATTGAAGACACAATCAGTATTTAGGAATGTTTTAAAGAATTATGCAATAAATACTATTAAACAACCATGATTTTTCCTTTTATCCATGGGAATTTATAGAGCTGAGACCCGCTCACACATCCAACAATCCTAGTTTGGAATTTTCACCATCATCCTTTTCTTTAAACATGTACTTTAAAATAATTAGTATTATAAAAACTCCATCAAGAACTGTAGTACAAACAAAGAAACTTCAAATCCCGTGATGTCATTTGATACGTAACCAGTATGGCAAATGTGACAATGCTTGGCTGCAGTACAGATGCCAATGAAGGGCAAGGTGATGACTGAGGCCCTTTGATAGAAATTTCTAGCCCACAGTTGTTACAGCTTGCTGCTTAGCACTGTACTAATGCCTATTCTTTTTTTCTTTTTTTTTTCTGCAAAAGGGTTTATTTTCTTTTGGTCCAAGATTTGGAAGGGGGCTCCAGAAAGGTGAGAAAGCTGCTTAGTGGCTGGAGGGAGAGGGTTAGGCTGAAGCCCTGATGCCAGGGGGTGCAGGAGCCCTGCAAGAGACCGCCAGGTTCTGTGACCTCCTAGTCGTGCTTAAGGGTGAGCCTTTCAAAGAGGTACTCACCCAGCCCGGCCTGGGGGCTTGCCAGCCTGCGGAGGTTGGTGAGGTGGTCCCCTATCTTCTTGATGAGCTTCACCTCCTCATCTAGGAAGTGGTTCTCCAGGAAATCACAGATATGGGGGTCAGTCTTGGCAGAGCCCAAGGCATGAAGGTCCAGAAGAGCTTGGTTCAGGTTCTTCTCCAGGGCCAGGGCAGCTTCCA